>VZTO01020221.1:0-15405 GCA_013400615.1 Syrrhaptes paradoxus
CCTCATAGGGGAGGTGCTCCCCCCTGATTCTTGGGGAAACAGCCAGCAGCAGAACAAGGGTCATCCTCCTAAAGCCCAATCAAATGCTCTATCCCCTGACTGTATTTTTGGCCAGCAAACCAAATTTTTGTCTGTGTGTGTTCATGTCCTTCCCTTTCACCATTTAGAGGAAATAACCCAACAATTTTCCTAGGCAAGGTTAAAACTGCAGCACCATTTAATTAAGCTATTGTTTTAAATATGCTCTGGTGTTTTACCACCTTGTTGAAGACCTAGGAGCTGATAAATCCTTGCCTCCGACCTCTCTCTATATTGAAAGAGCATATTTTAATTACCACCCTCCATCCCATTTGCAGCCAGTTTACAAGCTCTCCGCCACGGTGCAGATGAGTGACAGTACTTTTTGCCCTCCAGATGATGCCAGGCGCTCGCCTGGGAAACAGGCTGAACAAAGGCGGCTCCTGGAGAGAAATAATTGAGGGCACCAAACAATTTACAGGACAGCATCCCCCAGCTTGTCTGTTCACAACAGAATAAACCCGTAAACAGACCAGATCTTCTGATACGAGGAACTGGCCTGGCTGTATTGTGCTAGGATAATAAATAGGAGCCAAGTAACCACGTGTTAATCACATCTCCAAGATTCTTCTGTCTCACAACCTCTGGGACAAATGGTTTCATTGCCAGACTTTGACCTCCTGGCCCCAAATCCCAGCAAAGCTCAAAGCACCCAGCACCCCCACCCCCTCCATTGTCCCTGGGGTCACCCTTGCCGTGAAGGGACACAGCTATAGGAGCACAAACACCTCACTCCCATTACACACCAGGGCAGAGTAGCAATTCCATTCACTTCGTCTTTTTTGCTTCATCCCCAGGGCAATGCTGCTGCGTGCTGCCCTGGCAGGTGCCGTGCACGGTGCTGAGCCCTGCCTAGGAAGGATGCGGAGCACAGACCCTGCCTGCACCAGAGCAGAGCATCAAGACAAGGGAAAAAACCTTTGGGCATGGCCATCAGAAGGAGAGGCAATGGCTCAGGATTGTTTTGCCAACACCAGAGCCCCAGAGAACAGCACTGTCCAGAGAGTGGATTTGCTTCTGAAATTCATACCTGAAAAATCTCTAAATATTAATGATTCCAGGGCTTTAAAAGACCTATTCCTCCAGCCCCTTTAGTACATACCTATACCTTTTCCCTATTGTTATTAAAAGCAAACATGTTAGCAACTGTATTGATAGACCCAAATTTGCTTCAAAGAGAGCAGAATAATAAAATAGAAGAAAAAGGAGTAGCCCTTGCACTCCCTACCAAGCCCCAATTAATTTTTCATCTACGATTATTTTCTGTGCAGCACTCGAGAGTTCAGGTAGTAACATCAAAAATTCCCTGTGCCCTCAGCTTTCCCTAATTAAAATTGACAACCCTCATTTTGAACCACAAACATAATTACCCAGTCCTCCTCACCGACGTGATTGCCGAGGTTGGTTGTTGATAATTTATGAGCATCAGAGAAGATGAATAACAAAGCTGAGGCTCTGAGAAATCTCTCAGTTCCTGCCTTTGAAGTCACAAACACACCAGCAGCAGATGAAGCTGCTCACAGGCTGCGCATAAGGTCCCTTCCCAAGGCTGTGTCATGCCTCTTGCCCACTATGGTGACATTCACGGGACTCATCATCCCACTCCCAGTGTTGGGAGCAATTGGTCCGAGTTGCTTTTTGGAAGGGTTTGCAGGAACATTAGGGCAGATTCTCAACCCCAGCTGCTTTGGGGCATGAAAAGTGACCCAGGGGATGGCTCAGGACACCCCAGGAGCAGGAGACACTTATGGGGGCACTTCCTACCCCTGTCTGAGAAGCCCCCTGCCATCATCCCAAGCTGGAAGCCCAGCTGATCCTGGCTTGTTTTAATAGCCCCATGCAACACATGCCAACCAACTTTCCAAGAAGAGCAGGAAAAAGTTTTCCCACACTCGAACACAATAAAAACTATTTTTTTCCCCAAGTTTTCCCACATTTCCTTACCACCTACAAAAACCCCATGTTTTAGCACCTGTACAAAATCCTAGCCATACCATTATTTTTTCTTTTTGTTTATTTTTTTTTTTTTTACTTTGCATTGCTTATCCAAAGACCTCTGTGCATGTGAGCAGCTCTCACTGGTGGTCACAGCAGCATGAGCCTGTTTCCAGGCAGGAGACAGGAGCACAATATGCAGGCAAGCAGCAAGGTGCATCCGATCTCACCCGTGTCTGCCCGATTGCCTGTCCCTGCCTCCCTGAGCTCTGTGATAGGAACACAGAGGAGGATCCCACACCTGTGGATTGCTCACTCCAGGTCCAGCAGCACCAAATTTGCTTCAGAAATAGGATAAAGCAAGCTTTGGGTTGAATCTCTTGAGGGGAACATACAACACACTAGCTGTGGCAGCTTCAGGGAAGCCAACACCTGGAAGGGACCCTGTAAAACCAGCCCCATGCAACCCATTGATTCCTCATAGTCTGGGTTTTAGGGAATCTGGGTTTTCCCTCTGCCCAGAGATATGGGCATACCCCAAGTACAGCGATGCAGCTGGCACTCCTGCAGCTGCAGGCAGAAAATAGGGCGAACGGGTCCAGTGGGTGCAAGGGGTGTTAATCACACGTGTGATGCACATGTCTGGAATCAGATGTTGGCCAAATTATTTAAATCAGAGGTGAGGGGAAGGGACACAGTGAAAAGCAAAAAAAAGATAAAGTAACACATTTCAATGACTGTTTGCTGTTGGGTCTATTTAGAGAAAGCTTTTCCCAGCCTTGCTCTCAGGGAAGAGGGGTAGAATCTCAATTTTGGGATGTGAAGCTCAAATGCTACTTAGAGCAGAGCAGCAAAGCCTTTTCTCCAAGAAAAAAAATCTGTCTTTCCTGTGTTTAAAGATGGCAAGAACATGGGGTTGTTTTGTCTATCAGCTCTTGGACAACCCGACCTATTGCAACTGCCAGGAATGTGGAGGCTGGGGGAATAAAAGAGAAAAATGGAGAAGAGACCGAAGAACAGAGAGAGGATTATTAGAAATGCATGTATAAATGAAATAGCCTGCTGAGAGCTAGGCAACATCACTGAGCAATGCAAAGTGCAAACAGACAGAGCAAAGCTACACTATTCCCTTTAAGGTCAAAGCTTTCTATAAATTCCCAGCAAAAGCAATTCAAGTGCACTCTCTTCTCCCCTGGACTTCCCCCAGACCGAAGGCTATTCTATACCTGCATCATTAAAGAAGCCATAACTCTCTATCTGCAAAGGGCAAACGAATTTGACATGAATTATTTGGTTTCTTTTGCTGTTTATGGGAAATTTCATACATTTCATTGCATACATGCACCTGCTCTTTGCTCCTCTCTGAGCTGCACGGAGCATGCTGAGTGCCACTGCTGTACAGGGAGCATTATTCTCCCTGTTAAATTACAGAATTTAATAAATTAACCCCTACCTGGGTAATTAAGACTCCCTCCCTCAGACCTGGCCCAAGATGATGGTAGCAATATTTGATTGGATTCAGCACAGACAAAAATACCATCGTTTTTCATCTGAGCTCTGTCCATGCTCAAGGGTCTGCTGGGTCCAGCATCAATAAACCCGCTATTGCCACTGCAACAGAGGAGGTCATCCCCAGCAGGGAAAAAATAATTGCATTATTGTTATTATTATTACAGTTCTTTTGCAATCCCCAAAAAGAAAGCAAGTGTGCTGAAAGAAAAGGACAAAAAAGAGAAGCTGCAGAACTCTCAGGAATCAAACACGACATTCCTCTCTGTTCAGACTGAAAGTATTTTGCTCTGCTCTCAATTTGGGGCTGAATGAGGTTTGGAGTTGTTTTTTTTTTTCCCCCAGATTTGTGGGTTTCAAATTGAAAGGAATGTAAAATAAAAGATTTGAAGAAGAAAAATCAAAGTGGCTCATTTTGGAAGTGTTAAAATAATGTTTTGACTTTCAGAAGAAATTCTTATATGAGCAGCTTGGCGAGGTCAAGAATTCCTGAAATATTTGGATATTGGCAAATCTACAGGAAAAAAAAAAAATCAGCTTAAAATGCAGTGTCTCTCTGCTTCCAGCTGATAGAGGGGTTTTCCTCTGACTCCAGGTTGTTCCCAGCCTCTGTTTCTCTTCTGCTGTTTTCCCTCAGGTTACTGCTATTTCATCAATACTCTACATGAAAAATGACAAACTGCCAGACAGCAATTAATATCTCTCCCTTTCCTCCTGCATTAACAAAACACTCCATTTACAAACCAGCTCTGTGTGCTAAAAGTCCAGACGTGTCCCACGATCACACCCATTTGTCACCAACCCAACCCAGCACCTGCTCAGAGATGGAGCAGGGATGGTGCCAGCACCGGGGACCTCATCCTGAACTGGGATGGGAATCTTAGCCCCTGGAAAGAAGGGAGACTAGGGGAGCTCAGCATCACCCCAGGCATGGTCCAGATACATTAGGACTGGGTTTTTCTCTGGAGGCTGGTGAAGAGTGTAGGTTTGTGCAAGCATCGGGGTCTATCTCAATGCTCCACTTCTCCGTGTTATTGATCCTGTGCAGGAGAAACTACTGAGATTAGATCAGAGCCACAGAGGAGAGATTTTCCCTCTCAGCCATAAACTAGGACAGGTAGAAGGTCACTGCTGATGCTTTGCTTTTCCCACCAGAGCAGAATTGGTTCAGAGGGACTTGCAGAGGTTCATAAAGTGGGCACAGAGGGGTCCTGGGAGAGTTTTGGGAAAGGAGACTTTTTTCATGATGGCATGCCTGTGTTGAATTAAGAAGTAAGCAAGCTGTTGTGTGCACAGCTGCTGGCACCAGTTCATATCACAGGTTTGCCATCAGCACAAAAACCAGCTTTTAAGAACCTCTTTTTAAAAAGAACATGGGCCAGGATTTCCCAGTCCACAGAAATAAATTCAGCATCTCATCTCCTGCTGTGTGTATGAGCAAGAGACCTTGTTTCTGGGGTTGTACTGCTAGTCAAGTGTATATTAGTAGGTTTTAAAAATAAATACCAAGCCCTGAACTTAAAGCACAGCGAGCAAAGTAGCCGTGCAGGCTGCAGAAATTCCCACCAAGCCATTCCTCACTCACACCATGGTCCAGGCACCAGCCTCCCTGCTGCTCCGGGGACTGAGCCACACTCCCCTGCCCCACCACTTCAGCACACACAACCTGAAATTATTACTCAAAGTTTTATCACTGGCACAGGTATCAGAAATTTATTTTTAATTCCACCTGTACAACATCTTAATTGTGCATGATGCAAGCTACTGGTGTCCCCAGTCCTCAGGGGCTTTGGCAAGGGGATCTCAAGGCTGCTGCCACCGAGGCAGGAGTGAAACCTCAGCATCTGCTGCTTATGGGTGGAAATAAGTGCTTTTGTGCTAATTAAATAGATGTATTTTATTTTGTTGTGGAAGCTTAGCCGTTAGTGATTTTAGACTCTGTTCTCCAGTCAGCTGTGGTTTGCTTTATGCTAGTGAGACAGAAGAAAACACGCTTTTTAGTTTTGATCTAGTATTGACACTGTTCTTACTGTTCAAGCAGAGTGCCTTACGGGTGCCAATTACTTCTGCCTTTCCAGCCTCAGCATGAAGTAGGAAATCCCTGTCTCCAGCGAAGGGTGGTGAGCTGAAGCAGTGGACAAACTCCGCAGTACGCAGAGCCAGGGGACTTTGGGCAGTGGCGTGCAGGAAAACCAGGACCAGAACCTAAACCCATGGGTTTGGTGCTATGGGGACCCCTCTGCTTCTGCCTGGCACCATCCCTGAGGCTCCCTGTGCCACTGATGGCACAACCCTTGTGAAGTAGCTCTTGAATCACAGTTTACAGCCCAATATAATGAAATTATAAGTGGCAGCAGTTTTGTGTTGTTTTATCTGCAGGGCTGTATACCACTTTGATAGCATGAGGCTAGGGCAACCGGTGAGTCTGTGAAATGGGCACAAACACCCCTCAGCCCTTCTTAGGGCTGCAGATGAGAAAGGTGTGGAGATTTGGGCAGATCCATCTCCTGTTCTGCCCCTTCCCAGCTGGGGCTTTGCGGTCCTTCTTCATCCTGCCTTCCTGGATGAGTCTGTTTGAGCAACACATGCTCCTGAGGGCACATTGGGCAACCTCCTGACTCATGGCCCATAGGAGTGCCCCCAATAGTATCAATCACTTCATGACACATCTGGAAAATTCACCACCACAACCAAGCAGTTCTCCAGCCTTTTTCCTGAGCTGGGAAGGCCAGAACAGTTTTCCCAACCATGGACCACATCATGGTGGTTGTGCAGCAGCCACAGATACAGAGCTGAGTGTTTTAACTCAGCTTAGTCTCATGACTAATTGGCAACTGCAAACCCATCTTTCCATTTCTAACAGCCCTATTTCTGTCCTTTCTGGCGAACCAAGCCTGGGGCAAGCAACCCTGCTCAGACCTCAGTTTGGGAAACCATCAGTGGAACAGACCTTGCTGCCTAAAGCAGAGCAACTCACCCCCCAAACGTCTGCTTAGAGCCTCAGGTTAATTGAATTGGCATCTCCCAGGGAAGCCAACCTCAGCAAAAGCCTC
The DNA here is from genome assembly GCA_013400615.1 of Syrrhaptes paradoxus. Lineage (NCBI taxonomy): Eukaryota > Metazoa > Chordata > Aves > Pterocliformes > Pteroclidae > Syrrhaptes > Syrrhaptes paradoxus. The sequence continues at coordinate 6,576 of VZTO01020221.1, forward strand.
CCACACTGCCCCTCACACCCCTGTGGTCTCCACAAGGTTTGTCTTGGAGGAGGAAAGCTGTGCAGCACATCGATGCTCTACCAGGGGACAATTGCAACAAGCCAACACTTGGGGCTTTTGGAGAGCAAGTGGTTGTTGCAAATAGCTGGCATGAGATTTAAGGATTCAGGGAAAGAAAAAAAATGAAAAAAAGGAAAATGAAAAAAAGCCCTAAAGCCACCCATCCTGTCCCCACAGGACCCTAAACCGCAGGTCAACCAGTCTACCAAAGCCTGCACATCAGCACACTACGCTGGGGATTTCACAAGTCAGGAAAAAAAATGAAAGTTCCTAAAACTTTAATCCCAAACACCCAGGACTCACATGGGTGATTCACTGACAGGGTAAATGACCTGCCTAGGGCAGGACATCTGGTGTGCCCCTCCAGTGGGACGTGTCACAGCCAGCCCGGTGCCAGGGATTGAGCCCAGTTGAGTGCGGCAGGGAGGAGATTAGAGCAATTTGGACCTGTCACTGTGATGCACGGAGCTTTGCTTTGTGGTCACAGGCTTTTCAGTAAATAAATAAAATCACAAATGGTTTCCTTTACCCGGTGGGATTTCTTGGGCCATAATTAGCATTGGAGGTTTTAAAATGCAGGACTGTAAATTTAGAGACATAGCTGTCAGCAAAGGAAAAACCCCTCAGCCCTAAATTACCAGCACCTTTGGCTGTTCAGTGACGATACNAGAAATTCCCACCAAGCCATTCCTCACTCACACCATGGTCCAGGCACCAACCTCCCTGCTGCTCCGGGGACTGAGCCACACTCCCCTGCCCCACCACTTCAGCACACACAACCTGAAATTATTACTCAAAGTTTTATCACTGGCACAGGTATCAGAATTTTATTTTTAATTCCACCTGTACAACAACTTAATTGTGCATGATGCAAGCTACTGGTGTCCCCAGTCCTCAGGGGCTTTGGCAAGGGGATCTCAAGGCTGCTGCCACCGAGGCAGGAGTGAAACCTCAGCATCTGCTGCTTATGGGTGGAAATAAGGGCTTTTGTGCTAATTAAATAGATGTATTTTATTTTGTTGTGGAAGCTTAGTCGTTAGTGATTTTAGACTCTGTTCTCCAGTCAGCTGTGGTTTGCTTTATGCTAGTGAGACAGAAGAAAACACGCTTTTTAGTTTTGATCTAGTATTGACACTGTTCTTACTGTTCAAGCAGAGTGCCTTACGGGTGCCAATTACTTCTGCCTTTCCAGCCTCAGCATGAAGTAGGAAATCCCTGTCTCCAGCGAAGGGTGGTGAGCTGAAGCAGTGGACAAACTCCGCAGTACGCAGAGCCAGGGGACTTTGGGCAGTGGCGTGCAGGAAAACCAGGACCAGAACCTAAACCCATGGGTTTGGTGCTATGGGGACCCCTCTGCTTCTGCCTGGCACCATCCCTGAGGCTCCCTGTGCCACTGATGGCACAACCCTTGTGAAGTAGCTCTTGAATCACAGTTTACAGCCCAATATAATGAAATTATAAGTGGCAGCAGTTTTGTGTTGTTTTATCTGCAGGGCTGTATACCACTTTGATAGCATGAGGCTAGGGCAACCGGTGAGTCTGTGAAATGGGCACAAACACCCCTCAGCCCTTCTTAGGGCTGCAGATGAGAAAGGTGTGGAGATTTGGGCAGATCCATCTCCTGTTCTGCCCCTTCCCAGCTGGGGCTTTGCGGTCCTTCTTCATCCTGCCTTCCTGGATGAGTCTGTTTGAGCAACACATGCTCCTGAGGGCACATTGGGCAACCTCCTGACTCATGGCCCATAGGAGTGCCCCCAATAGTATCAATCACTTCATGACACATCTGGAAAATTCACCACCACAACCAAGCAGTTCTCCAGCCTTTTTCCTGAGCTGGGAAGGCCAGAACAGTTTTCCCAACCATGGACCACATCATGGTGGTTGTGCAGCAGCCACAGATACAGAGCTGAGTGTTTTAACTCAGCTTAGTCTCATGACTAATTGGCAACTGCAAACCCATCTTTCCATTTCTAACAGCCCTATTTCTGTCCCTTCTGGGGAACCAAGCCTAGGGCAAGCAACCCTGCTCAGACCTCAGTTTGGGAAACCATCAGTGGAACAGACCTTGCTGCCTAAAGCAGAGCAACTCACCCCCCAAAATTCTGCTTATAGCCTCAGGTTAATTGAATTGGCATCTCCCAGGGAAGCCAACCTCAGCAAAAGCCTCCCACACTGCCCCTCACACCCCTGTGGTCTCCACAAGGTTTGTCTTGGAGGAGGAAAGCTGTGCAGCACATTGATGCTCCACCAGGGGACAAGTGCAACAAGCCAACACTTGGGGCTTTTGGAGAGCAAGTGGTTGTTGCAAATAGCTGGCATGAGGTTTAAGGATGCAGGGAAATAAAAAAAGAAAAAAGCAAAGGAAAATGAAAAAAAAAAGCCCTAAAGCCACCCATCCTGTCCCCACAGGACCCTAAACCGCAGGTCAACCAGTCTACCAAAGCCTGCACATCAGCACACTACGCTGGGGATTTCACAAGTCAGGAAAAAAAATGAAAGTTCCTAAAACTTTAATCCCAAACACCCAGGACTCACATGGGTGATTCACTGACAGGGTAAATGACCTGCCTAGGGCAGGACATCTGGTGTGCCCCTCCAGTGGGACGTGTCACAGCCAGCCCGGTGCCAGGGATTGAGCCCAGTTGAGTGCGGCAGGGAGGAGATTAGAGCAATTTGGACCTGTCACTGTGATGCACGGAGCTTTGCTTTGTGGTCACAGGCTTTTCAGTAAATAAATAAAATCAGAAATGGTTTCCTTTACCCGGTGGGATTTCTTGGGCCATAATTAGCATTGGAGGTTTTAAAATGCAGGACTGTAAATTTAGAGACATAGCTGTCAGCAAAGGAAAAACCCCTCAGCCCTAAATTACCAGCACCTTTGGCTGTTCAGTGACGATACAAAACCACAGAAGACACTGCACTGGCAGTGCCATCGTTGTGTCCTCACAACAACTAAAATAGGATAACATACGTAATACATATAAAACTGAACATAAAGGAAATTATAACTGTGAAAATTGCATTATGATCTACACAGGTTGGACTTTCTATGTAATTAAATCTATAGATTGCCTTTGAACGCTTACCTTGCAGTTCCTGGAGCTCTGATGAAGAGTGTGCTGTTCGCAATGACAAGATTTATTGCGTCTAGCACTCTGTATTATAGCTGCTCTGCTAACCACAATAAACAAGATATGAAAAGCAATCATACAGATAACACCATGGAGGAACAAGCACCAGCTTTGGCTTTAACCCTTTCATCTGCCTTCATGCTGCAAACTCCGGTCAATATTTTTGCAGCACCGTCCAACTCTGGTGGATTTAGGATTTTTTTCTACAGTAATAGGGGAGGAGAAACCCAAGCTCTAAGTCTATTTCTAAAGTACCAGTATTGTTGGGAGAGCTGAGTTTGCCCTGTTGCTATCAAAGGGCACAGCCCATGGCTGGAGGAGCAATAAACAGAGCCAGGCCAGCCGTGGTGGTGCGTGCTAGCAGGAGTAACAGGACAAGACCATGGCTGTCCCTGTAGGAATTAAGCCTTATAGTGCTTCGACACACACTGATTGTTTCTGGATTCAAACCCCCTCCCCAAAGGCTGGAGGTGGGTCCCCAGCAAGGCTGGGACATCCCATCGCTGCTCTGGGCTCAGCCTTGCTGCCCTGCAAGATGCTGTCAGCTCAAGACACAGTAATTTCATTAGTAACGTTTTGCATTACAGAAGCCTGGATTTGACCCTAGAGACTTAGAAACATTATTTAAAGGGCAAATTTCCATGTGAAGGTCAAGAGGAGATGTGTAAGTTTAATCAAATCACAGCTCACAAATGGAATAGGTCCCTCACTGCCCACACCCCTGGGAATATTTAACACCCCCTCTGCACCCTCCGCCTCCACGTCTTCACCAGATCCAACAAGAAACACTCCAGAGGCCAGAGTAGCAACGATAAAAATCTATTTCTTGCTACTCCCATCCATGCAATGTAAACAATGAGAGCATATTCCTCGCCCCTAATCCAATAAATAAACCCTGCTAAACATTAGCACACAGGAGGACGAGGAAGCAAGCACCCACTTGTTTTCTGCCTCACACACAGAAACCATTGGCTGTTCCAACCCAGAGGCATGAGGAATGCTCCACAGGCAGGAATTCACTGCTCTGTTACAGTATTTTCTGCCCCAAAACTCAGTTAATCATTGACAAACAGGATAGAGTCCACAGAGGTGCTTTATTACTCCTTTGTGTAGGGACAACTGATTTCCGTCCTTTCCTGCCCACTTTTTTTTCCAGCTTTAAGTCTGTCTCCAGCCAGACAGCAGCTAGAACAGTCCTTATCCACACAGAAGTGCCCCAGAATAATAAACTCCTTGTAAGTGATGCCAAAAAAATCAGGCAGTGACAGGAGAGGGGGCAACAAGGTCTTGGGTTTAAGAACAGAACAAATTATTCTATCAAGGGTAGAAAAATTAAAATATACTGGAAATAAACTTAAAAATAGACTGGGGTCTGCAGTCCAAACAGAGTGTATATTTAGTAGTTGTGAATGGGAAAGAGCAGAACATTCCTGGAAAATGATCAAAAAGCATCCAAGGAAGACTGAAAGCCTTCCAAGCAGAGATTTTTAAGGCAGGTTGCTATGGATGCTGGGAGGCATGTTAACCTCCAACCCTTATAACAAAATATGGTCCCCAAAAGCCATTTTTCCAGGAACTGCAAGGAGGACTTCAGTTCTGGAAACCTCCAAGAAATGGGTGGTTGGGTACACAGCACCCTGACATGACACAGGAGCACTGGTGACAACCCTGGGAAGGATCCGAAGTGACCTAACCCTCTCCTTGGGCTGTCAGTCAGGGAAAATGCTTCTGATAAAACTTATCCAGGCTGTGCTTAAGAGTTTGAGATGGAGACCATTCCATCCACCTCCTCAAAGCAATCCAGCCCCTGGCCACACTTCTTCTAATGCTCAGTGTGTCCTCCTGGCTGCAACTCTGCTGCTCCCTGCCCCATCCACCACGTATAAAAAACCCAACATTCATACAAGCGTGGCAAAAACTTTTTCAGGATTCAGTGGGATACAGAGAGAGCAGGAGACTGTAATCTTCTGTGAAAAATGACACTAATAAGGATCATGATTTTCTTGCAAATTTTTCCCGTGTTTCGTCTCTTGAGAAAGTAAAACTCTGTGGCATCTGCTGCTTTTACAGCTCATCAGCACAAGACACCTGCTAGAGACAGGGCATGAAGAGAAGGTGAAAGGCACGGCAGGTCTCTGGGAGCCCATCAAAAGCTGTCGGTGCCCAAACTTTTGCCTTTACAGATGTGATTCCCTGTGACATAAGTTGAACTCGTTGATTTTTGTCCCAGCTGAGAGGCAACCCCAGTTCTGCATACAAAATGAATATTCTGATATTAAAAGATTAATGACAAAGAGCTGATCACAGGCCATGTGTCACCTTGCACTGCCTGGGGACAGTAAATGAGTGGCACGTTTGATGCTTTGTCTCAGGCACTGCTTGGGCACTTGCTGGGGAGGTGTTTGAGCTGTTCACCCATCCCTGTCCCACCAGGGCAGAAGGCTCCAAGCTTGGATCCAAGAAAAGCTTCATGCTGCAGCCAGGGGAAGTTAGAANGTTGGATCCAAGAAAAGCTTCATGATGAGAAAAGCTTTCTGCTGCAGCCAGGGGAAGTTAGAAACTTCAGACATCCTGCTTGGGGAGAGAGCCTGAATTTATCACCAGGAAAATTACTTCCTATGGTAAGTGTATGCATGGACATGTTTACTAGAGTTATGCTAAATAATCCAGAAAGCAGCTGATGTCTCAGAATAGGTAAAGAGGCAAAATGAAGTTTTGTTCTTACAGCCCAAGGAATGGAAAACCAGCCGCTGGAGGAAACAGCAGTGAAGTAAAGCAAACGTTTGCAGAAGCAGCACACGCGCCTATTTGACCAAAGTGCTCCCACAAGCATCCGTCCAGGGCACAAAAGCAATAATCGCTGTCACCAGGTATAGAGTTTTAGTCTATTTGTAATTTAATAGAAGAATTTCACAGAGATTTCTGCCTTATTGATTTTGCCTAATGGAACAAGCTCGTTTCCTGGGGGCACTGTGTACTCCAGCCTGTGCAACACGCAGCAAGGGCAGGAGGGATCCTCCGCTCCTGTTCTAGGAGACTGTCAGCATTTAATTAATCTAGGAGCTGCAGGGCAGATGCTTAATGCAACCAAAAAAAACCTAAAGACAAAACATCAATTTATGTTCTGAATGCCCCAGTGCATTAACATCGTACTCTCAGAGCATTTAAACTGGAGGCTGCAGGGCTGGACTGCTAGGAGCGGTTGAATGACAGGTTTTCCCCTCTTTGAGGCCCCTGCCAGATACTTTTTATCCTTTCTAACATCAAATGCTTTCAGTAGGAGGTTCTCTTTGATGCTGATTTTCTCAGATTCTCCAGAGATAGATAACTGAAGGTTTCCTGTGTATTTGGAAGTACGTGGCATTTCGCCATCTGCAATCATGCACGGCACTACGGAGATGGGCAGGTTCTTTGGGACCACCCCATCACACACCGGTTCCTGGTTGTCACCAGCTCCTCTGTCACCCCTGAATGCCACCACAGGGCATACATACACATCATCCCTGAGCCCAAAGACAGCCTGAATGGATGATGGGGTGCAGAATATTATGAAGCCTTTTCTTTTGGCTCTGCACACATTTTTCGTTGCCTTTGACATAGCAGACCAGCTGGGTCACCTACTTAAAAACATCCCCCATCTTCCTTTAGCAGCTTTGGAGCCAAATTCAGAATGCTAACCTCTAAAAAATGACTTTTGCTTTGTTTTAGGTGATAGGTTTTGCTCTCTGCCAACACCATCACCTGCTTTGCCACTCCAGTCTCTCTCCTTTTCTTACCACTCCTGCAAATAAGTCCTCTCCATGGGGATGCCACTGGTAAACGTCACCTGTTAGGTTCACTGCAGGTTAACCAGCTAAAAAAATTTTTTTTAAAGAAAATATTTTATAAGCTGTAATAACTTAAATAGGCCAGAGAAAGGCTAACATCTCCATATGCTGCCAGGAAACCACGCAGAAGATCAGGTCAACATTTTGAGAACTGTCCAGTAATTTGATTTCTTGGGGAACACCCTCCCAGATGCAGAGAGCTCTTAGCAAGTAGCTTTGGCCAACAGAAGGGGATGAGCAAAAACCTCAACAGGGACAATAACACCCAAATATCCTGTTTATCTCTCCATCTGAGCAGAGAACACAGAAAACCACAGGCAAACACCTTTGGAGAGGTATTAACCCAAAGGGGAGAAAATACTTCTCACAATACAACTTCGGTTTCAACCTCCCAGACTTGACAGGGAATATATAATTTGTGTCCATGTCCAGGAAACAAATTATTTTGCAGCCTGACAAGGCACGCTCCCCATTTGGGTGGCAACAAGCCTTTTTCTGGCACAAAATGCAGACCAGAATTTGACATTAGTCGTTGATTCACTGTGAAAAATGGGTGTTGATTGATTTGGCTTCTTCCAAACACATTGCTGCCCAGAGACTACAGACCACATGGCGAGAATGTACGAAACCACAGAATTTTATGGGAGCATCTCAGCTGCCAAGCAACAAAGAAAGTTGCTGCCTTTGGTGTTTTCAAACTTGTTCGCCCCTTTCTAGGCTTTTGGAGTTGTGAGGTCAGGAGGTTTTTTCCTAGCCTTTTTAAAATTTGACAGCAAAACCTATCCCTTGAGGACCAAAGGGAGCTCAGAAGAGGGTTGTTCTGGTATCTGCAAGCTGAATTCCCCCTTGTCCAGGACTTTGTTGTCACTGTGTGTTCCCCAACAGAAAGTCTCTGTGCTTCCTCAGCATCAGGAGAAATGGAGCAGGGTGAGGGACCCACATACAGGAAAAAGCAGAAAGACAATCATGAGGACAGTCTGTGTCATTAAGCAAGCTCTTTGGTTCAACATCAGGGTTTGTTTGCCTTCCCATTTCAGGAGAAGCTTAATGGGACTGTAAGGGCCTTATTTGTGCTAAATCATTAGCCTAACCTGTGATTTATGTACAGCAAGACAAGCCATGGTAAGGCCTCCTATTGTCAATAAGAGTTCCTCCATGGGAGCTCAAGGATGGTTGAACAACTCCTTCAACACTTCATTCAAGTTGTATTTTCTTGAATGCTTTCATGTAGGCACAGCTATGGGATGCTTTGTCTAAGAGATCTTGGCTGCTTCAGATCTTGGGCATCGTGGGACCATAAGCCGTAAGCAAACAGATCCTCATCTCTTGGCTGTTGGCTTGGGACACTTTTTATGCTCTGGAAGATGAGAACAACAAGCACCAGCGCACTTCAGAGAAGCAGGTGAGCAACTGAGACCTCTGTCAGAGCAGACATGATGCCCAAAAGGACTGCCACCATCCCAGCTAAAATCTCATGAAACAGCAAGGGGTTCCTGGTGTACTCAAAAAATAAACTCCTGCTGCCCATCACCAGCACTGGTGGAATAAATAATGGGTAAAACAGTGTTAGGTGCCTGAACTTTAGTTCCTACATTAAAACTGGCTGTAGCAAGTGGGGAAGCGTGTAGGAAGGTGCCCTACCCCTTCGCAAATTCTTTGCCATCCATCTGCCTTCCCACTTGTTAAATCCTGGAGATGCCACTGGCATGCAGATCACTGGATATTGGATTGCAGCCAGCCCTGCACAAGTAAAGGCACATTGAGGCCCAAGATGTTTTCTGGCATTGGTATCAAGCTTCCTTTCTAGCAACT
>VZTO01020222.1:900-39707 GCA_013400615.1 Syrrhaptes paradoxus
CTAAAAATAGTATGGTTGCAAACAGCTTGTTCCAAGTGATATTAGCAGCAGGTAAGTTAGTCTTTTTTGTGAGTGCATTTGAGCTGGGTTATAGGGGGGTGTTTTTGTGTTGTTCAAGTAATACTATAGAAACAGCTCTGTGCTTACACTTTACAAATAGATTAAACCAATCTTGATCTAACCAACATCTTCCTCTAATTTTTATCAGTTGTGAGAGCCTAGAAAAGCATACCTTTGGACATTATCTCAGTGCTTCTCCATAATACCTGGTGTTGCTGGACACAGAAATTCCTTTCTTTGTAGATTTGCTTGTGATGCCTTTTAAAGGCTTGTAACTGAAAGCATCACTGGACAGCAGTGAATTCTGTGAACTTCAGCTAGTACCTGTAGTGTGAAAATAGAAGTGGTGCAGCTGTGATTCCGCTCATGCAGTATGTGTGTGATGACCTGGTAGATGCAATTTTGTAACATTAAGTTAGCTTCTCATAGATTTTGTTAATCAAAATTGGGCAATATTTTTTCAGCAGTTTGACATAATTTTGTGATCTACCTTTGCAAAGAGCTGTGAAACTTCAGCTCTTCATGTATGTATCTGTTGCCTGGCTAACTGCTGGTAACCAGCTTCAGGACTTCTAATGAAGTTACGGAGGAAGAACTTTTCTTGATTTAGGTTAAACATGGAAGTCTTTATACTTGCATTATCTTTTCTGTATGGTGCATTTCTTTCACTTTCTTGTGTTTAGCAGATCCTAGGTAAATAACTGCCTAGGGTTCTAATTTCTCTGTCAAGTTGTTTTTGTAAAACTGTGTTTATAAAAATGCTGAAGTCAGCTTTAGCAATAGGAAATAAAATTAAAAAAGATGGGGAAGGAATCCAGTGCTCAAAACCACTCAGACTCAGTGGTATGTATTAATGGTTCTTTCCTCCTTCCTTTTATGTTTGTAAAAGTGGGGAACTTTGTAATAAATTAGACTAATGTCATGTGCAAGAATTGCCATCTGGATCAGAATGAAATAATCTAGTCCAATATCTTGGTGTGATTAGTGGCTACCAGCAGATACTCTAGGGAGGACTAAGATCAGAGTAAACATTGGAAAACATCCTAGAACTATCAGTATAACAGTCCCAAAGTCCATGGATTTCTCCAGCCCTGGAAGCGTCTTGCCCAGTCACTTCCCTGAAAGTATATTTTCTGCTTAATAGTGTTTAAACTGTTCACTTTACACTGCATATTCTACCCTGGTCAGCTTGTCTGGTTATTTTTAAACAGTTTAAAGTCTGTCATCTGCAACCTTTGATAGAAGGAGTTTCATGGTTTAACCAGGCACAGTGGTGTATTTTTATATGTATATATATCTGCGAAAAAATGTAACATATAAAAAGGCGAATATATACATATTCTCTATTTGTCTCTTCCATTCTCCTTGTGTACCCACAGTACTCTTTTTCCAGTGGGTCAGGTTTGTTCCTTATGATACATTTAATAATTCTTTGGTAATTCTGTACTTGCTAGTTCTTTCTGCATGTCAGGGCAGGAAAGCAGAGTTGTTCTGATTACAGGGTGCAGGGGCACTGTAGACTTCCACAGTGACATTGTTTGGTTCTTTTTTTCCTTGTATTTACTTTGGCTTCTGTCTGTGACTGATTACTGAGCTGATGTTGCGGGAGATACAACAGCTCAGAGAGCTTGTTTCTTAAAATTACTAGGCGTATTACTGTGTGCATCATTGTGCTCATTTAGAAGTAGTTTTTCCTAAGTTGCATCATTTGACATTTAGCAACAATATGTTTCATACTATTTTATCACTCCCCAATCTCACAAGATCATTCAGATTTCTGTGCCTGTCTTAAATAGCAAGTCCTTTGGTGTTACAACTTTTGTCCACCTCCTCCCTTTCTCTTTCAGATCACTGATAAATAGAATGATTTATGTCTGTGATGTCAGAGAATCGTGTGGAGCTCCCATAGTTGAATTTGCTTGTTCCTTCTTTTGTTCCAAGTTTTTAAAATTAATTCTTAATCCCTGAGAGAACAAACACTCCCAATGGCAGTCTAGTTTCTTTAGAGAGCTCAGCAGAATACTGTTGAAAATATTTTTGAAATTTAAGGAGAAAACAAAATTGTTCTGGTCCACATAATATGTGATGTTCCTCAAAAAATTATTTATGGGAGGTGATTTGTCTCTCCATCAACAGTTGGATATTTTTTTCTCTTTTTGTTTTGACTGCTTGCTAACTCTAGCTCTAACTAGTGGGGTCCTCAGAGTTGATACAGACTAAATCTTAAAATCTGCGGGCTTTGTGGTATTTCGTCACACCTGGAGAATCTGATGTGTTTCTGTTTATGAATGGATGCTTCTTTGGATGGTTAATACCTGGCTGGAAGCTGAAATAATGCGCAGTACTGGAAGTACCAATATACCTCTGATTCTGTAAACTCAGTGGGAAGAAAGGCAAAGAAATTCGATCCACTTATTTTCTCCAAAATATCTTAACACTTTTCTAAGCAAAATGTTTTCTTTCAGTAAAGGCCATTATGCAGAGTCCCTTGTAAGATGTTTTTACTATCAATTCCTGTTCTTAAAAATCTGCTACTGCAGCTACTTCTTAAAAAGGATCTGTGTAAACTTGTTAGCAAAAGTTTTGAAGTATAGGCTCAGAAAGTAAGAACTGTGCTCCTCCCCAGCTGCCTGATCAAGATGTATGACTGACCAGACTCTGTGAAAGTAAACCTGCAAATAACTTCTGAACTTGTAGAGACATACCCAGTCAAACTCTTAAGCAAAATGGCTTTAAAAATAAATATGGACTAGAATTTATAGCTCTTCTGCATAAGATGTTTGTGAAGAGATTTATTCTTTACTCCACTGAAATTTGATTCAAAATTTTCTGATCAAGCATTAATTACTTTTGATTTCATAAATTTACGCTCATTTGTAACAAGTAGAGCTTGTATTGAAAAAAGTTATCTGCATATTCATTCTTTATCTGAATATTGGAGGGAAAACTTTTACCAATTTTTCAGGCCATGTATATTAACACATTGGGGCTTTTACAATTATATTCTAATAAATGAAGGCAAGAAATCCTAGTTCTAGGCTACTGCATATATATTAAAGATTGCCGTAGTATTTAATGACTGGGAATGGCAATTCACATGTCAGCATTCTGTGACTGGTTGTCACTGTCTTCGCCAAATTGCATGTTTTCCTTGAAAATTCAAAATGCAACTTCATTAACTTTTGCTTGATGGTTCTAAAGAGAAAATTCTGGCTTTGTTCTTTCTGTGCTGAGTCAGGAATACCTTGAACTAGGGAATCTGTTTGACTCCCCCCCCCACCCCATTTAAAAAAGACTGGACAAAATGTAATAACTTATTTGCACATCTGATATGAATTGGGAAATTAATGTTGTCACGTATTGCAGTTGTCTGCATTATGTCTGCTTTGTACAAGTGAGCTCTAGACTATAGCGTATTCAAAAAATGTAGCATACACGAAGAAAAATCACTGCTGAGTTACCATATTGAAAAAAAAACCCAACAAACCTCATTAATCTTGGTTTGACCATATGTAACCAGAAGCATTAAAAGGTAAAGTACTTGGTTCAGACTCGGAGTTATTTTGAATGGTATAGTGTGAAAAAGCTGATAGTAAACCACAAACTGTCAGAAGCTGTTACTGCTCCAGAAGTTTTCCTTTGCCCTCTCCTATGCAGAGGATTGGCAGCAGCTGTGCTACTGCTCCTAGACTATATCTCTGTGTCCAGAAATACAAAGTGATTAAATAGTTTTAAATTTTAACTTTTACTGTCTCTGTTCCATTCCTGACCTTTTCAAGAATGGCTTATGTGGTGATTAATGGTTGGTTTTTGATCATATAATCCCTTTTTTTTCTTTTACTCTTTTGCTGTTGTCTTCAGTTAAAGCCAAGAGGTCTTGTTAGTAGCCACCTGGTGAGGTTTCTGCTCATAGGGCTGACCACGGTGTGGAAACTTCTGTCTTGAGAAGAGAGAGAGGGTAAGTGTGGTACCTGCTAGCTTTCCAGGGGAGGAGTTTCAGCTCTGGAGGAGAGGTATCTCTGGAGTTCTGTCCATTGTTTTCTGACTCTTTGTAAACAGTATGGGTTTTTTTTTTTTTTCCTTTTGATGTCTATTGAAGCTTTCAAGAATGAGGCATGTTCCCTACTGATACTGAATCTGTACCATTCAGACTATTCTGGTTATCACTGTTCTTAAATAAGTCCTGTAAAGGCTTTAACTGCTTCATGGCATCCAGTAGGGCACTTTAAATTGTCAGGAATAAAGCTACAGCCTAAAGAATCAGAAGATGATTTGGATCTTTGTTCACATAATTCCAGAGTGAAATGGAAATCAAGGATGATTATTTTATTTTTTTCATAAGTTAAGGTTAGACTTAAAGTAGAAGCTACTAGAACCAGGGGGAGGCATTGACATAGGTTCTTCAGTTTCTGACCATGGAAGTGAGGAAGAAGTAGTTTGTGTTTTACTTGTACAAGAGAAAGCAGATATGTTCAATCTACTGCAGTACGTGGCTGTTGATTTGTTGATCAATGTGTCATACAGAATACTTCATGCTAGTCCTCTAATCACTGGCATCAGCTGCCAGTGAGTTTCAAGATGGAGTTGTGTGCATTGAGGAGCGCGTGGACTTTGTCAAAGAGTTTTTATTCTTCTGAACTCAATGCTTTGCATTATTACTTGATGAGCAGAAGCACTCAAGCTGGAATCACTGCTCATCCAGAACCTATAGATGAGCTGTATAAGGCTTTCTCTGTGCAATTTATCAGTCTCGGACTTGTTTTGTTGCTTGTCTCCCCTCCATCACAATTAAAAAGTCTTTTTTTTTCATACATTATGGAAAAACATGAGAGACTTAATATCATTGTTGCTAGTAAAATAATTAGGCTGATGCTATGTTCATGTTTGGTGTTTAAAATGACTTGAAAAGTGCATAATAGGTCTGTTGCTCTGTAATACTTAAAGGTCAAGTTATCCTTTTGTTCTCTCTTGAAAATGTTGAACAACTGCAGAAACTGAAGCTTAGAATAAACACACCTTAATTGAGAAGGTGGGGAAAAAACAAATAAGTGTTAACTATTTTATCATCCACTTTTGTGAAGGTTGTTTTTAAACAATTTTAAAACACCTCTGTAAGGAGCTTTGATCAGAATTTAGTTAAAAAGCATTGTCTCAGATTCTCTGGCTTCTTAGTTTATGCTTTCCTAATTTCAAGGATGCTACTGAATGGAACTGAGGGGTTGTCACTGACACTGTCTGGACCTCCCACTCCCTAGATCTGAAGTGTATTCAGATGTGTTATTAAGCTTCTCACTGAATAATTCTTAGTTTTATTCATGTCTTGGTAACAGTGAAAAGGGATTACCAAGTACATTCACTTATAATCTCACTGTTCAAGAAAAGCACCTTGAGAAGCCTGTTGAATTAAGAACAATGTTCAACGGGCTCTTAGCTACAGGCAAGGGAGGTAGGGTGCTCGATCCTCCCTGCTTATACTTAAATAGAAAACTTACTATTTTCCTTATGTGTTGGGTGAAGGTTTTTTTAATACTACTGCTCTGTGTCTGATATACTTTTCTGTTGTGTTATCAATTAATATTGTTGTGACAACTCAACAATTCATAAGGAAGAATTAAGGAATTTGTAAGGTTCCTGAGATACTTAGTGGGTAGAGGCAAGAAGCCACAACCTGTGATCATCTAGTCTTCTGTTTTATATCTCGTTTGTTGCAAATCATGTTGAGAATTCCTATGGGCTAAATGAAAATATATATATAATGCGTGGTGCTACAAATAAGAAGGCATATCTCTTTGGTGTGATCAACTTTTATCCCCCTTTTCTGTGCTCCTTCCTTGCTTTCCTTCCCAGCAGCTTTATTTTTTAGTGTTATTCCCAAGATAATTTCAGAAGTGTGTATGTTAACTATTGGATATGATTTGCCTAAGAGCAAAAGATAATGCCGCATTTTTAACAATTAGAGATCCTTGAATATAGTAATGTACATTTAAAAAAAAGTATATATACCCAAAGAGAAAAATTAATGTGTGGTGTACCTTAGCTCTGGTGGTATTTTCCTTAGTTATGTTTTGTGTGGAAGAATTGGAGAGACATAGATTTGACAGTTGGACCACACAGCGGATAAGAAATTGGCTGGATGGTAGCACTCAAAGCATTGTGGTCAACGGCTTAAGGTCCAAATGGAGACTGGTGATGAGTTGCGTTCCTCAGGGGTGAGTATTTGGACCAGTGTTTAACTTTTTTGTTGGAGATGGGGACAGTAGGATTAAGTGCACCCTTGGCTGGCTTGCCTACAACACCAAGCTGTGTGGTGAGGTGGACATGCTGGACGGAAAAGTTGCCGTCCAGGGGGATCTTGACAGGCTTGAGAGGTGGACATGGGCAAAGCTCATGAAGTTCACCAAGGCTGAGTACAAGATCCTCCACATGTGTCAGGGCAACCCCAAGCACAAATACAGGCTGGGTGGAGAACAGATTGAGAGCAGTCCTGACAAGGAGGACTTAAGGACTTGGTTGGTGAGAAGCTCAACATGAGCCAGCAATGTGCACTTGCAGCCCAGTAAGCCAACTGTATCCTGAGCCACATCAAAAGAAGCATGACTAGCCAGTCAAAGGTGGTGATTCTGTTCCTCTACTCTGCTCTCATGAGATCCCACCTGGAGTGCTGCATCCTGCTCTGGGGTCTCCAGCACAGGAAGGACATGGACCTGTTAGAGCGAGTCCAGAGGAGGGCCATGAAGATGATCAGAGGCATGGAGTACCTCCCTATGAGGACAGGCCAAGGGAGTTGGGGTTGTTCAGCTTGGAGAAGAGAAGGCTCCAGGGAGACCTTACAGCAACCTGCCAGTACTTCAAGGAGGCCTACAGGAAAGATGGGGAGGGACTCTTGGTCGGGGAGTGTAGCAACAGGATGAGGGGTAATGGTTTTAAGCTGAAAGAGAGTAGATTTAGATTAGATATTAGGAAGAAATTTTTCACTGTGAGGGTGGTGAGACACTGGAACAGGTTGCCCAGAGAAGTTGTGGATGCCCCATCCCTGGAGGTGTTCAAGGCCAGGCTGGATGAGGCATTGAGCAACCTGGTCTAGTGGGAGGTGTCCCTGCCCATGGCAGGGGGTTTGGAACTCTGTGATCTTTAAGTTCTCTTGCAACCCAACCCAAACCATTCTATGGTTCTATGAAGATACAGTTTCTGTAACTGCTTCTTCAGGAGCAAATAACAGATAATCCTCTTTGCTATAGAAGAAGGTGTTTGTCTAATAGATAATAAAAAAAAATCTCAGGTGATTTGTTTGCGGGAGGTTTGAATATTCTTTTTCCTTCATTTGAATAACATAAATATCCAGGAATTAATAAGAAAACTGTTTACAAAATTTTTTGCACTGGGTAGGTAGTACAACTGTTTTAAATACTGAGTACAGCTGGACAAGCAGGCTGGGACTTCTGAAGATGCTGCGGTGATCTTGTTCATGCTGCAAATTAGAGGGTTTTTTTTAACGCAGTACCTGAGCTGTCCTTTAATATAAGTTTTTCTGAAAAATGCGTATGCTGTTTTCTGAGCATATTGCATTGATGGAACTCTCTGGTAGATTGTACTTCAGTGATAATATGACTCTTGTTCTTCAGATGTCCTTTCAGATCAGACTGGTTGTAGTATTAAGTGTATGTGGACTAATGTAGCTGGAACAGCAGGTTCAAAAACAAGTCCTTCTGGTAAATTGTCCAGAAAGTGATGCCTGCTGCCAGGATGTTGCAAACTGGGTTATATTCAGATGCAGTCTTGCAACTTTATGTGGAGTGATTTTTGTTTTGTTTTGGTTTTTCTTTTTTCTTCCTGTGTGTGTCAACATTTCTGGGTTGTCTCTCTTTAAAAGCTGTGGAGCTCTTCAGAGCTGAGTTTTTATTTATAATTGGCTCTGGGAATACTGGCCACTATTAAGTATGCAATCTAATACAAGCTAGCACAAGAACTTTTCGTTACAGAGTGGCATGCTCCTACCTCTCTTCTTCAGTGAAGAAGGAAACAGACTGATAAAAACTCCAGTAGCCAAAAGCCTGTCGTGAATGCTGGTTTTCTTGCCTTTTGGGTGAAGCCATCCTAGGAAAATTTGAATAGACTGAATGGCAGTGGGGGCATGGATCAAAAGTGGGTAATGTTGAGAGGGCTGTCTAGGAAACAGGCAGAGATCTGAGCTTTGTCACGGGAGAGGGAGGACAACAGCCTGAACTGCTGCACAAAGGGAAGGGGTAGCACTGGAGTGGTGACTTGGGCAGCATGCTGGGTTGTGGATGTTAGCGTTTTAAGTTTTAAATTGGTCTGTAGATCATGTCTCTTAAAATAAGTTTGATGTGTTATAATGTAAGTCTTCTACTTAGTGATCTTTGTCACTTATTAGCATTTCCTCTAGTAGTCAACATATTCAACATATCAATATGCATTGATTGATACTAGTACTGAGTTCTAGCATTAGTTATACTAGTAGAGTTCACTATCTAAAGAACTGAAATCTACGTACCTGCTGTACCAGCTGTTCTAAAAGGCACAGTCAGGTCATGTCACTAATTTACTGGTTCAATGGTGTGTTCACTTTCACAGGAGGAACCAATTCTCTTAAGGTGAAAAAGCTTTTTTCTTTTTTCACCCTTAGGAAAGGAAGATGAGGATGTGCTATACTACTTCTGAAATCTTGAAGGATTTGTAGATATAACCTGTTGCTAACACTGCTACTTTTAGATAACTTAATTGGTTTCAAGTTTTGCGAACATACTCTCTTGCGTTACAAGCACAGCAAAGAGTTTGTATGACTTTTGTACACTTTGTTAGTTTAAAAATTCCATATAGATATTCTAAAATTGGATTAAGAAACAAACCCTCAAAAATCTGAGGATTATATTACAAAATCAGAGGAACAAATTACATACTGAAACAGCAACAGCTTAAGTATGGGTAATGCAGACTTTCTGCTGAGTTAGTTTTTCTTTTTAAAAAAAACTTTGTTTAGTTGTAGATCAACATATATAGTAGTTAACAGTAGAAGAAGATATACTTTCTATTTGAAAAGTTAAAATTATTTTCAGTTGAGGGGAGGGTTAACTTGCAGTTGATCTTCAAAGTGGTGATTTTATGTCATAGTGAGTAAAAGGCGTCAGAAGGGTAAGAAATTAATAGATAAGTGAGATGCTTCAGTTGTACCAAGTCATGGTTCAGGAGGTTGCAACATGGAATAAGTTGAAGCTTAAAGCTCTTCTAGCCAGCGTTTCCACATTTACTTAGGATAGGACCAGTGAAACATTTGTGTCTAGAGTTTTTAATCTATAGAGGTAAAACCCCTGGGAAATGGATGTTGGAAACTTGAGTGAAACAGATGGAAGCACAGGTCAGTGAGGTTGAGCTGCCATCGCTCACCTGGCCTCTGTGCCTTGCTGTAGGGATTTTGGGTGGCCAAACAGTGGTAGTGTGTCATGTCATCATTAAAATATGCTGGGGTACTCTGCACTGATGTTGAATATGCTTTATGTTCGTGACTACCTTTACAATTAGATATTGTTTTATCACAAATTACTGCATGTGTATGCATTAACAGATTTTAATCCCAAAGTACTATTCCAACTGTCTGATAGTGCTTCTGTCCTAGAATTTGAGTCTTCTGCAATGAAATTAATGTGCTAGTCTTGAAACACAGAGAAAGCTGGTATACTAGAATGTGGAAAGAACAGGAGTTTTCTGGTAGTGCTTTACAGAGTTACAAGGAAGACAAGTGTGCGTTTGAGTATGTGCCACCTTACTAAGGACTAAATAGAACACAGCATTATGGAAAAATTGAACTATGGTATGTTGATGTGTAGGTACCCTGACTGCAGAATGAGTGTTTTGTGCTAGGGTGCTGCATGAACAGAATACTCTCCATTCCCCAAATAGCCTGTTTAATAGCTGCCTGTGACTGCATGATTGGCAATCTGATCTATCTAGATCCTCTTTCTGACAGTGACTAGTAGCAGATGCTCTAAAGAAGAAGTGCGAGAAATGGAGTAGCACCCTTTTTCTCAGTAATGAGAGATTAAGGGAATTCGGGATAGTTCAGATGGCATATATTTCATATTTCACAGGAGCTGATGGATCTGTTTTGACAGATTTTTTTTTTTTTTTTTTGCATGCTAGGTTATGGTCTCTGCAGCATTCCTTGACACAAATTTGTGATACATAATGTGCTCTATTCAAACCATATAGGTATGGTTATTTTGTTTTACCTGTTCCTTGAGCATCTCCTGCTTGTGTCCTGAGGATTTGGAAATAATCATGCTGGAATATATATACCAATGTTAGATGGTCACTGTCAGTGACATAGGCTGTTAAAATATTTAAACTAATAATTGCATAGCCTACTTCTAATTAGCCAAATTCTTTTGGCATATCATGTCTATGTGTAGTGTTGCTATAGGCACAAAAATGAAATGAGGACATGCAGAAAGAGAAAATAAGGAGTACTAGCATTCAAGTTCTAACATGAATGAATGTGGGAAATTGGACAATTACAGAGCAATATTATGCTTTAATTTCATTGAAAGAGTTGACTTAGATGCTAGGATAGTGTTTATGTGCTCACAGATGAAATTGTCAGAATCTTATTTAGCCTATTTTCTTTCTAAATAAAATTTAACACCTTGATTCTGCTCATGATTTGTAAGAAAATGAGTAAATAATCTCTCACTTGATGTTGCACCACTGAGAATACGTAGCCCTTTAAGCTCTGAGTATTGTAGCAATAAGCCTACAGTGTCCAATTCTTGATTCAGTTTAAATGAGAGAAAAGCATCTCTTTGTACATAACCTTTTTCCACATAACTCTCTTGAAATAGTTTGTGTTCACACTGGGTTTATGAAGAATTATTAGTATCCCTTTCATTTGGTAGGTGGCATCTGACTCTATTTTTGTTATTGGTGTGCCTTGAGGGCATTAGATTGAAATTTATCTAGTGTATTTGGCTGATTTTTGCACTGTTGCTGAATATGCTGCTTGAGCAGTTGCTACCCTGAGGTGCTTGTTTCTGTCTTCACTGTGCTGGTCCAAGCTTCTGCATGGCTGTGCGATCAACATCATGGAGGATTGATATAAATAAAATATGACCCAGGAAAATAGTCATGTTTTGGTTTTGTTGGTTCAAGAGACAGTACAGCTGCTTATGCTGGCAGAATTCAAAATCTGAAACCACAAGAGTGAGCTCCCTAAGTACCTGCAGGGAGGCTTGAACCATCTAGAGACTTCAGTTTTGATCTAAACAACTTGGATAATCCTAGACAGTGTAATGCTGTTTTTAGAAATACTGAGATGGCTATCTGATTCCTAGTCATACTTTCTAAACATTTGGGACTTTGTCTGCTTCTTACTTTTCTTACATGTTGTTTGTACGGTGATCAAAATGTAGCTGCAGACCAGAGACAGAATAATAAAAGTTGGAGAGAGCGGACTGTGCAATTACTGGGCATGATTTTGCAATTACACTTTGCTTTAAATGTTCAGCACGGACAGGAAAAAGAAGTAGGAAATGAACTTTCCCTCTGTCTCAAAGGAAAATTAACTTGGATGAATTCAAGAGCCTGCTTGCTTTCCACGGAGATGTCTTTGTTCTCAGTAACAGTGCCACAAAACTTAGAACTAAGCACAGCTAGTTTTCAGCACTCCTGCCGTGTACTATGTCTGTATTGCTAACCAGCTGATTGTAAAATATAACTATTTTGATGTGAGTGAAGAGCTAGCGGGAGAAATGGATCTCTTTCCTTGTGTAGTGCTCCAAAAAATGATAGGCAAGTAGAGGGTAGCATGTCAAAGAGGTGACCTGAGATAGTTCCCCAGATTTCTTCTAAATTGTGTGGATGGCTTAATTAAGATACAAGACTAGATGCTTGAATGATCAGACCACTTGTTCATGATTTGGGACATGCATATGTGAGCTTTTTCCCATATGGGTTCTCTGTGGGGCCGTGAACAACTAACTTGCTGAATCTCCTTCAGCTGTGCCTGGTGAAAACAGTAAAAATGGACTTTTCTCATCAGCTTGCCTATGAAAAGTTTTGATGTAAACCTTCCAGTGTTCATTGCAATGCAGTGAAGTGATAGCCTTTCTAATGTTCAGAAACCAAAGGAGATGGAGGTTGGTTTCCTTTCAGCAGAGTCACTAATGGGAGGAGGCAGCCCAAGGCAGGGCCTTGGCCCGTGCTGGCCTGGAGGAAGGCGCTATGCTGACAGAACTGCTGCTGCTCCTCTGATTCAAGGAAGGGACAACCCATTACAGCTGCTGCTTGTAGTCTGCTTGCCTTTCTGCCTTCAGCTTCTGTGTGGGATCACCACAGAGGTGGAGTGTGGAAAGGGAACTGATCCTTTGGCAGGGTGGGGGTGGCAGCAGGGGTCGTGGGGGGCTGCCTTCACTGTGGTGTTATGAAGGCAGTATCCGCATTGTGGTTTTGAGGCTTCCTGGGGCTGATGAGTTTCAAAGGATACAAGGCTATGAAAAAGTGTGAGTTTATGTTTGCGTAAGTTTAATGAGCCCTTACTAAAGGTTCGGTGCATAGACTCCGACCTGTTTCATTTCAAGTGTCAGGTATGTTTGAACTTTTAAGTGAAACATTAGCTAACACGTCTAGATCTTTTCCTTTAGGAGGCCCTAAGCCTCCAAATGTTTTTGTAGGATGCGAGGCTTTTCATGACTAGATTTTGACAACTTTCGGCTGTGACACTTTTAGTGTCTTAAAACAAGTAGCAGGGCTGGATTCGGCCCATTGTGTGAGGGGGAGAATGTGTCTGTATCCCCTGGAGCTAGCTGCCCTCCTGGGGGAGGACTTAAACTTTAAGGGACACATTTACTAAAATGGTCTGCTAGCAAATGGAAATGTTCTGGTGTCTGCTGTGGGGAGATGAGGGGGAGTGTGTGTCAAGTCTCAAATCGGTGCACTTGAGGAAAAAGAATGGATAACAAGCCAGTAGTTTTTCTCCTGCGCGCCCCCCCCCCCCTTTTTATGACCCCTTTAAAAATTAAATAGGGAAGATAAACTGCTGGAAGCTAAACTTGCTCACCTCAAGTGAAAAAGGGAAAGGCAACCTCTGTCTCTGAAATTGACTGAAATCACTAGCTGTATTAGAAGTAAAATTGTGTTTAGGTGAGTACTCATGAGTAGCAGGATATCTTTTTCCTGACTGGAAAATTTGAAGGATTTCATCAAGAGAAACAATTGTACAGTGAAGCTGATTAGACACAGCTGTCAAACCCACTAAGTAAGCGCTTTTGAAAGTTAATGAAAAATTCTTTCATTTTGCATATGTGTTTAGAAAAAAACTTACTAGTTAGTATGATGGAAGAGATAAGACACACAACTGTATATTTCTATATTTTGATTATTACCTATTACAAATTCACTAAATCTAAAAGATGCTGCTGGACATTGTCCACCTCTGCTCCATTGCTCTGTGCATTGAACATTTTGGCAGCTTCCTGTCAACAGGATGTGGAGCTGTTGGAGCCCCGTTTCGTTGCAGTTATTAGTGTTTTGGAAAGTGTATGGACAAATTCTACTGCTTGTATTGCGTGCTTACATGTGCACAACCTTCCTCCTTTTTTTCTGTTGAGATGCTGTTAATTTAATCTCTTTGAACTTGATCCCAGAGACCGAATACTCTGAATTAAATACAGCATATAATACTGCCTTTTGTTTTTTGCCATCACTGTGTTACTTTTCCTGTGACGTTAATCCTGAATTGTTTGCAATAGCCCTAGAGCTGACTAGTTATGCTGTGTTTCTTCGTAGCACTGTATGAGCAGTGCATTAGTGATGCTTTACTATGCATGTTGTTCTGTTTTTGAAAAAGCAAGCATGGTTCTGATGCAGAGTTGAGATGCGGACCCTGGTATATAAACCCTCCCGAAATAGAGAGACACTTCAGCGGAGAATCTGTGAATGGGATGCTTGCATGGTCTTTTCCCAAGTAAATAAATATTGCCTCTTACTTAGTTTCAAGAAACATGGCACACAGCTGCTCTCTAATCCTTGTTGTAAAATGACAGGCTGTTTGCTGACTGAAGCAAGCTATTGGCATTATTGCTAGCAGCTGCTGAACTCTTAGTGTTAAACAGCTCATAAATGTTAATCATGTTGCAGTTTTGTTAGAGTTTGTCTGCATATCCCAGAGGCACTCGCTAATCTGTCACACTTTTTTTTTTTTTGCATGAACTCATGGCATTTCTCAGCAGAGATTCTGAACAGTAGCTTCATAATTCAGTACTTTTACTGTGGTGACTACAGTTTTGAAGAAATTGCATTTTTAACTACAGCTTCACTAGTACTAGTATAGCTTTATTTAGATGTGTTTCAGTAGGCTCAAAGCTGCTGAGAATGCAGTGGAATGAGTACACAGTCAAAGGGAACATGCTCTCTGCTTAATGACCTGTTATTTGGAGATAAGTCAAATCCAACTCTAAACTGAACAAAATCTGTGTGGTTTATCCTGTGCTTCAGTTTAAAGTCATTTTCATATTGTAGTGGTTTTGCTGCTATATAAGTGTGAACAGCTTACAGAAAATGTAAGAGTTGCTGTAGAAATGGGTGTTATCTGCATAATAAGCAAATAAATAATGTGCTGTGGCCTTTTAACTGTCCCTCCCACCTTCAGCCAATGGGAATGTGTTCTTAAAAACAAGACAAAGCTCCCAAACAAACTAATCCTTTCCTTCCTTCAGGTCAGATTCTGCTAGTGTTCTTTGTGGAAGACACTGGTAAGGTCCTAGAACCTGGTTTTGAGCCTGTCAAAATGATTGTAAATATAGCACTAATGAAAGCATAATAATTAAGTAAAAGCTGCTGTATTCCTGTAGGTGTTCAACTTTTTTATCATTGCGAAGGTCAGAAAGAGGGCAGTGTTGTTGGTAGTGCATGCCACATTACCACATCTAACATCTGTTCTTTCATCCTTACTTTTGTGCGAGCATCCGGTGGAACTTTTTCTCTCTAAGGCAGTGGTATGTGTTTACCAGCACTGCGCTTCGTGCCTAGAGGTTATACTCCCTACCAAACTAGTTGAAATTGCTTAAGGCTTCTGGTACCAGCCTGGGAACACAGGTTAACCTAGCTTCAGTGTGACTGTTCCTGTACAAAGCTATATACTACTCTGTTGTGTATTTGGGATGGTGCGTAGGTTGCACATGTGTATGCTGTTCCTCTTCAGGGTTCTCTCCTGGCTGCTTCCAGAGGAATTTCTGTTCCTGAAGAGATGTGCAGGACTGGGACAAGTATGGCAGACTAATGCTAAATGGATCCTATCCTGTAAGGTGGGAGGTCTCAACTTGAGCTGGAACCTCTTGGGCTTTACGAGATAGATATAATGTAAACAAGTATAGTTTAGAGTGTACAAGATTGTAAGTAGGACTGGTTTTCTTGTGGTTTTTAGAGAATCAACCTGAAGATACAGAAGGCTAACACTAAAACATACAGAAATCTGTGAGCAAGTGGTTGATCTCAAAACATTTGGTCATCTTATTTCCAAGGACAGGAGTAAATGTCACTCTTATTCAAGTAGGTTGATATGAGAATTTATTTCTGGACTTGCTCCTAAAAGCACAGAGAAAGATTGCACAGTATATGATCTAGTAGTTTTTGGTTAGAAATGAAATGGAAAACTCTGGGAAAATAGAGGGGACTCCAGATTGTGCATGTGTGTGGTTAAATTATAATTACATGACTGATGTTTTGGGAAAGGCATAATTGTAAAAAGAACTTTGGATTATTAAAAACTTTTGAGCCCACTTATTTGTAAGGAAATGCTGTAGTTTGTTATGGATAGTATGACCATTCAACTCTTGGGTCTGGTCACTCTTTTTCAGTGCTTTTCAGCAGACTTTCTGTGGGTTTCCAGGTCTTTTTTTTCTTTTTTTTCCTCCAAAAGGTCCACCTAAAAGTTCTACTGTTGCACTTTAATTCTGTCCCATCTATGTATGTATCTCATGCAGCAGATCAAAATAGCTTGCTGAGATTAGATGCAACTTCAAATATCCAGTCATACTTACACAAAAAAAGAAAAACCCCAGACTGATTGAATATCTCCGTGTCAACTGTATGTGCCTTGAGTCTGAAAGTAACTTTTTTGTGCTGCATTCTTAAACTGATAGAATAGACATACTCAAATGGTTAATGAGTTAAGAAAATGGTGACCTGAGTTTTGGTTCTCTTCGAAATTCTCATCCAGAAATACCTTATTGTGGTTGCACTTAAATTAAAGCTTAAGGTTTTTTTCAACCACATGCATATATTTGGGCTTTGGTTTGAACTGGATGCTGATGAAAAGCATAAATGACTTCATGAAAGCTCTCTGACACATGTAGAAAGCAGATAGATCTTGGCTAATGCTATATTCCTAAGGCTGATCTCAGGAGATCAATCTCCGGACCAAAAAATGAGATGGACAAAGATGTGAATCCTACTGAGTAAGAACCTTTCATTGTTTTTGTTTGATAATTCTGTAACTCTACTGAAAAAAAGTCTAAATGGATGACCTACATGTTATTCCAAATCTCTGATTGTTCCAAGTCTCTGAGCAAAGAAATAAATTATTTTTAAACATGAAGTCCTGCATTCAAGAATTTCACTTTGGATTTGTAGAAGGCTTCAAGAAAGCAATAGTTAAAGGAGCTGGCAGAACCTAGAAGCAATGTATGATGTACACTGTCAAGCAATTCTTTGCAACTGAGCAGTTTTAAACCCAAATAAGTTAGCAAACTGTCAAAGAAGTGCTTGCCTATCCAGGAACATCAGGAGGTACATCACCAGTGCCATCTTTCGTATTACTTCTGTTATTTGTAAGTAGGAAGAAACACTCAAGTTTATTAGGGAGTAACTTCTGCATTAGCAGACAATTCACATGGGGAGAAGGAAAGCAATGAAGAACTAAAATATTAAAAAGTGCAAAAGAAAGGCTGTCAAAAGTACTGATTACTTTTTTTTTTCTCCTCTTGCAGACCTTCAAGTGCTGACCACCTTGGTCTATTAAGTTATTACAAACTTTTGCTGCTCTGCAAACATAGAAAGATGTCTCGCAGCCCTGATGCTAAGGAAGACCCTGTGGAATGCCCCCTTTGCATGGAGCCTCTGGAAATTGATGACATCAACTTCTTCCCTTGCACCTGTGGCTACCAAATCTGTCGTTTCTGTTGGCATCGTATCCGCACTGATGAGAATGGACTTTGTCCTGCTTGCAGAAAGGTAAATATCCTGGAACAGCAGCTTGTCTTGCACATATCACAAGGCTCATGCATTGTGTTGGTACCAAAGGCATCCTTGTCCTTCAGGGAAACATTAATCTAGTCATGGCCTTAGAGCAAGGGTGTGGTGTTGAATCTTTCAGATTCTGTCTGCGTATGTGTCTAAACTGTTGTGCAACTGCTAGTCATGGTTTGTTAAATTCAGAACTGAATTAGTAGGGGAAGCTGTGGATCAGAACCAAGGCATGATGATACTGGGAGAACTGGGGGAAAAAAAAATTCTTTGAGTCAAGGTGCTCATGCATTGACAAAGTCTTCAGGAAGGACAGTGAAGATTCCAGAATCAGGGGTTTGCTGAGGGCCAAGGTTTGGCTAAACTACTGGAGCTGTCTGAGGCAAGCTTATAAAGCCCGTGCTTGTTTTGTTTGTGTCACTGGAGCTTTTAATACATATTTTTCTGGACACTAAACATGTAAAACCTTTGGAAAATATATCCATTGGTGTTAAACTTTAAGCATTTGGCAGCAACATCAGTATACTAGACAAATAGCATAAATTTTGAAATGCTTTAAAGGTAGTAATTTGAGAGTCACACTTAATTTCTCACTGTCTCTTAATTGCTGTCTGGCTGATACTTTGGCCACAATTATAAACTTCAACTTCTCTCAGTTGCCTGCTTTTTTCCTTTGAATTATTTTCTTCCTCCTTTTAGTGTTTTGCTTAACTTCATTATTTCCTTATCTTCAGTGTTTGATAAAATTATTTCTCAATATCTTCTCTTTAATGATTTCCCTTGATTGTAACTTTCTTGCCTAGCCTTCCTCTTTTTGTAGTCACAGCTACTTATGTCCCCTCTTTCTCCTGCAATTTAATTGTGATCCTATGCTCAGTTTATGCCTTTGTTGGCTTCCTGTCTCATTTTACACCTCCCTTTTCAGACCCCAAGTGATCTTACTTAGTCTCCCTATCCTTATTCAGTGCCACAGCTTTCTGTAGTCACTTCCAGTCATATCACTGCTCTTTTGGGCCTTGGGTACACTAAAGCTAACACTGCTAACCTGTGTTTGGATACCTCTGCAAGTTTGAGGGCTATCCCACAGCAACATGCATTTGTTAACAAATTGTGCAAAATTGCTGCGATATTTGAGCTGTATGATCTACAAGGAAAATCCACCTGTCATCAGCCAAATCTCCGTATGTGATACCTGCTGCAGATGACACAGGCTGTATAGTAAATTTCATAGTACAAGCGAATTTCTACTCTTCTGGTAAAACATCAGATTTCTGGAATTTCTGTGTCTAAGTCCATTCATTTACCTGGATTTATTGCACTACTTTTTGTCAACAACTATTGATTCATCTCTGCCTCTTTGTTATTGGAAGCTTGTGGAATATATCTGAAAAATCACAAAAGAAGCATACTGCCTCTGATTACATTATTCCTGCACCATAGTAGATTGTTCTTCAGACTGCAGTCTGGCCCTTCTATTTAATCTTAAGTAACTTAATGCTTCACTAGACATGTTTCCAGATTTTGAAGTTCAGCCTGGCTTGAGTAGCTTTGCAAACCATTGCCACTGACTCTCTTCCTGTTCAACTGTCAGAATGCNTGCGTCTAGTTCCTATCTGTGTGTAGTAAGGTTTCTTGGGAAAAGATCTAAGCAGTTTTCAGTTCGTATCTGCTATGATCTGTATTGGTTGTGACCACTTAAAATGATGAAATGCAGAAAATGGCAAAGCAACAAAACTCTTGCAGGAAAGTTTATAGTAGGTACTATACTTTCAGCAGGTACATCATGTTTATAGTGTGTATACCAGTGAAGGATACTTATTACAAAATGGACTTGAATAAAAATATATTAAAGCAAGGCTGAGTATGTTATGCAAAATCACATAATATAAAACTGCTATTTGTACTAATGGTATTGAATGCGTTGTCAATTCTCTAGTGGTTTGACCACTTGTCTGTGGAGAAGGAGCAGTGAAGGAGTTCCCTATCCAAGGATTTTTGTTGAAAGGTTTGGGGGAGATTTTGGATAAGTCTGTAATAAATATTTCGGCTATACACTATAGTGGTGCCTATGCCATTAGTCTGATAGATCTTAACTGTCGTTTTGTATAGCCTGTTATTTTCCTAAACTTCTCTAATTTACTTCTAAATGAAAAGATATGAGATTGCAGTTTTTTCTACCAAGGAGAAAATACTTCTACATGCTTCAACTGTTACATGGCTTAACATTTGCACATGCAGAATGTGTTCACGTGGTTGTAGTCAATTGAGTTAGTGTGTCTTAAGTTTACTCCTGTTAGTAACAGTAGTAGACAAACATTTGCTTTGTTTTGATTTGTGAAAGTAAGGTGCTAGTATGAATTTAACTTGAATGCTGGTTGGAAACTAGTACTTTTTGGTGTTAACACATTGAAAGCTTTCTAAACTTTGTCTGAATCTTCTGAAGTAAACTTGGAAATTGTTTCTGTTTAATTCATTAACTACAGAAAGAAATAGAATTGACCTGCTTTGAGTTCCTGATGCCCTTCAGAATTGTAGGTATAGTCAATTGTAAGATGCCAAGTAAGCCTTCCTGTTTTTTCCAGTCAATTGACTTCTTAACTGAGTGAAATAGCTGCTAACTAGTCAAATTAGAATGAAAATATGCTGTCCTTAAAAGAGTTTTCTGTAGCCAAAAGCTGGATTACAGGTCAGCAGACTCGCTGGTTCTGGTTGTAAAGCCAGTGATTTTTATCTTTTCTTTATTCTTTTTTTTTTTATTTTCTTTNCTTAATTTCTCACTGTCTCTTAATTGCTGTCTGGCTGATACTTTGGCCACAATTATAAACTTCAACTTCTCTCAGTTGCCTGCTTTTTTCCTTTGAATTATTTTCTTCCTCCTTTTAGTGTTTTGCTTAACTTCATTATTTCCTTATCTTCAGTGTTTGATAAAATTATTTCTCAATATCTTCTCTTTAATGATTTCCCTTGATTGTAACTTTCTTGCCTAGCCTTCCTCTTTTTGTAGTCACAGCTACTTATGTCCCCTCTTTCTCCTGCAATTTAATTGTGATCCTATGCTCAGTTTATGCCTTTGTTGGCTTCCTGTCTCATTTTACACCTCCCTTTTCAGACCCCAAGTGATCTTACTTAGTCTCCCTATCCTTATTCAGTGCCACAGCTTTCTGTAGTCACTTCCAGTCATATCACTGCTCTTTTGGGCCTTGGGTACACTAAAGCTAACACTGCTAACCTGTGTTTGGATACCTCTGCAAGTTTGAGGGCTATCCCACAGCAACATGCATTTGTTAACAAATTGTGCAAAATTGCTGCGATATTTGAGCTGTATGATCTACAAGGAAAATCCACCTGTCATCAGCCAAATCTCCGTATGTGATACCTGCTGCAGATGACACAGGCTGTATAGTAAATTTCATAGTACAAGCGAATTTCTACTCTTCTGGTAAAACATCAGATTTCTGGAATTTCTGTGTCTAAGTCCATTCATTTACCTGGATTTATTGCACTACTTTTTGTCAACAACTATTGATTCATCTCTGCCTCTTTGTTATTGGAAGCTTGTGGAATATATCTGAAAAATCACAAAAGCAGCATGCTGCCTCTGAGTATCTGAATTATTTGAAATGTGGATGCTGACAGCTGAACTTTTTGATGAGGAATAATCTGGTGTATCATTGGATGTGCAAATACTTTGCTGAATTGGGGTACAATTTGCTCAGAAAAAGAGCTCTGGGAGAAGAGCTAGAGTGAGTGTTACAATCAGAATGAAGCACACCGACCATTCCAGGAGAGGAAGGAGACCGCCTCTTTTGCAGTAAACAAGGTTTATGTTCTTTATACTTTTTATCCGTGGACTGCAAGATGTTCTTGAGTAGAGTTGCAGCCATTTCACTGGGCTGTAAGAGACTTGCATGGAGGATGCTGAGGAGTACACTCTTTCTGAGGCATAGACAAAGCTGTTGTGGCCCGGAGACACCATCAGGATCTTGAGAATAAATAATTTTGAGCAGCACAGTTGATGGCAGCATCAAATATGTCTGAAGAAGCCACCTTTTTGAAGTGTGCTGGACCTTCTGAACCAGGTATGTGGTTTTGTGTGCAGTGCGTCTAGTTCCTATCTGTGTGTAGTAAGGTTTCTTGGGAAAAGATCTAAGCAGTTTTCAGTTCGTATCTGCTATGATCTGTATTGGTTGTGACCACTTAAAATGATGAAATGCAGAAAATGGCAAAGCAACAAAACTCTTGCAGGAAAGTTTATAGTAGGTACTATACTTTCAGCAGGTACATCATGTTTATAGTGTGTATACCAGTGAAGGATACTTATTACAAAATGGACTTGAATAAAAATATATTAAAGCAAGGCTGAGTATGTTATGCAAAATCACATAATATAAAACTGCTATTTGTACTAATGGTATTGAATGCGTTGTCAATTCTCTAGTGGTTTGACCACTTGTCTGTGGAGAAGGAGCAGTGAAGGAGTTCCCTATCCAAGGATTTTTGTTGAAAGGTTTGGGGGAGATTTTGGATAAGTCTGTAATAAATATTTCGGCTATACACTATAGTGGTGCCTATGCCATTAGTCTGATAGATCTTAACTGTCGTTTTGTATAGCCTGTTATTTTCCTAAACTTCTCTAATTTACTTCTAAATGAAAAGATATGAGATTGCAGTTTTTTCTACCAAGGAGAAAATACTTCTACATGCTTCAACTGTTACATGGCTTAACATTTGCACATGCAGAATGTGTTCACGTGGTTGTAGTCAATTGAGTTAGTGTGTCTTAAGTTTACTCCTGTTAGTAACAGTAGTAGACAAACATTTGCTTTGTTTTGATTTGTGAAAGTAAGGTGCTAGTATGAATTTAACTTGAATGCTGGTTGGAAACTAGTACTTTTTGGTGTTAACACATTGAAAGCTTTCTAAACTTTGTCTGAATCTTCTGAAGTAAACTTGGAAATTGTTTCTGTTTAATTCATTAACTACAGAAAGAAATAGAATTGACCTGCTTTGAGTTCCTGATGCCCTTCAGAATTGTAGGTATAGTCAATTGTAAGATGCCAAGTAAGCCTTCCTGTTTTTTCCAGTCAATTGACTTCTTAACTGAGTGAAATAGCTGCTAACTAGTCAAATTAGAATGAAAATATGCTGTCCTTAAAAGAGTTTTCTGTAGCCAAAAGCTGGATTACAGGTCAGCAGACTCGCTGGTTCTGGTTGTAAAGCCAGTGATTTTTATCTTTTCTTTATTCTTTTTTTTTTTATTTTCTTTAAAATCTAGTGGCCTAGGTACTGTTTGTCATATGAGTAGTACACAGGATTTTAGGCACTTGCGTATAGCACTCTCAGACCTGCAACAGTCATCAGTTGTTGCAGTTTTTCAATCCAACAGTAAAAAAGCCTAGCTCCTTCACATTCATGGCTTTGCCCTTCCACCAAATAATATAACTTGATGCTGATGTTCCTGTGGTATGGCTTTGCCATGTTCTTCAGTTCCTCGGTTTAGGGAGCTTTATTCCTTCTAGCACCTAGTGTTCATGATGGAGAGAAATAGTAAACTTCTACATTTATGACCAAGAAACTAACATGTTTTAAGCATGTTTTGTTTCTTTCTCCTTCTCCTGCTTCTGTGTAAAAGGAACACTTGGTCTTAATACAGTCTTCAAGCATCAGTTGTTTCTTCTGGTGCTTTTAATCCCACAATTGAGTAGTTTGGTGCAACAATCAATATTTAGAATTACATAGGAAATTGCTGGGTTTTATTCTTGATGTGAGTATGGTGTATACTGTGGGTAAGCCTTAACGACTTTCTCTGTATTTCTCGTTTCAGAAACTATTTGGTAGCAAGGCAACAACGGGGAAATGTTGGTGCATCCATTGTGTGGAAGGAATGTGACCCATCTGGGAATGACAAAAGCAAAGTGCTTGATAAATCACAGCTCAGCCTTCAACAGTTGGGAAAATGTCTGAACTAAGACAAAACTTAAATAACAAGACGGAAGGAAGACTGAGAATTCACCAAGGGCCTTCTCTTGTTAGGACTACCAGCAACTTGCAGTTAGCGTAAACAAAGTCTGGTCATTTTCTGTGTTGGCACATCTTGTTCAGGTGGCTTCCATTGTTTTTTTGCTGAAGACGATTTCAGTAACTCAAGTGGAGGGTGTCAGCTAAATCATCTCTTAATGTCTTGCATCTGAAAATACATAAATGCTGATAACACTTGATGTAGCTACTTTGCTTGGATCTCAAATCCTCAACCACCTAAGGAATCAGTGATAGTAGGTTAAACAAATATGTTTCCTGGTCGTTGGGACCATCTAGCCCTCTGTTTTATTCCATGCAAAACAGATTTGGTTTAGGTATGTCTAAAAAAACCCCAAACAAACAAAAAAATCAAAACCCAAAAAAAGGTGGCCATGTCAGCAGCATTGCCAGCTCAGCTGCTGTAAGACCTGAGAGCTTCTGCTACCTGTGGATCCTACTCCATCCCTATTTTCTAGGGTTGGACAACAGTTGAAATGGTACTGTGAGGTACACGAGCAGTCAATCCACCTTGCTTAGCTTTCAGACCCATGTTCCATCAGCCTTCCCTGCATATGTTCTGTCTGTAGTTGAATTATCATCTGAGTTCATGAACTTCAACACTGTGGGAAACAATCCCCCTGAAGATGAAATATTTATTGTCCTATTTGTACACTGACTTTGTTTTTACGTCAAAGGATTTCTAATACTTACTATTTGTTAGAATTACCTTCTGAAATGTTGGTTCTGTGCTTATTTGCCCTCCTTGCTCCTTAAATATGCAATATCTCCTCTGTGATCATTTCATACATATATAGGTAGGAAAATCATCTATCACTTCTTAGGATTTGGTTTCTGATTTATTCTTGGGATTCAAGAGGTGCATGCAGATTCATTTATCGGTCCTGCAAGTAAGATATCCAGCTACTCCTTAGAAGCATTAAACATGTCATAAGAGTGATAAACACATATATGAAACACTTCATATATAATACAGCTCTACAGTATCTGGCTGGAACTTTTGATGATTCTGTTGCTCAAACGAGTGCTGTTATCTGTAGTGGCAAATCAACTGCTGCTACTTAAGGATTTAAATTCTTATTCAGGCAGTCTCGTACTTTATGCTGCAATGAAGACATTTCTCTTCCCTGTTTCTGAAGTTGCTGTTTAGTTGTGTGCTGTCCCAGCAGTTCTTGTGCTTTCCTGTACAAGTACAAACTACTAGTTTTACTGTGCACAAATAAACGTTCTGCTCAGGGTAGCTTGAGCTTGAGCTACCTGGGATCTTTCCTGACTAATGTTCAGGACCTCCAGTAGAAAATACCTGTACAGAGAAGGAACATACTGCCTGACTTGCTTCTCATTTGAGAGTATGCTCTGAATGTGGCTGTACTTGGCAAGAAAGAAGCTGATGAACTTTGGCACTGTTTGCTGTCATTTTTTTAGACCTTCAGGAGCCTTACTGAATCTCCTGAAAACTATGAATTCATTTCTTGCACAGTGCCAGAGACCAGCACACTTGCAAGCCTTGCCTTGTATAATATGGGGTGTGGAGAAGGAATTAATCAGTGAAAGGATGGATTGTGGCCATGTTACCACATCACTTGGTGCAGGGCAAGCCACTCTGTTATTGAACTACATCTGCCTTACACTGGTAAACTTGTTTTCTTCCATTTCTGCTTGAACTCAGCTTGACTGTGATAACTGAATTAACTCTCTTTGCTGAGCTTTTCTTCCCTAAAACAAAACAATATCTGTTCTTTTTTCTACATGATTGACTAATCCAGGCTTTGAGCAGCTCTTTGAATAAAATGAAATGCCTTGCAGAATTATTCTGCATCTCTGAAGTCCTCACGTGTACATGTGTTAAAACTCAAGATATATTTGCTATATTTATAAGATATTGGCTATAGCTGATCTCAAATGACCTTACTAACAGGTCATTGCTGTTCATCAGGTGCATTGTGAAATCTGTATAAGGTGTTCAGTGTTACTTGTGAATAACAACTTTTTAAGAAATGTTAACAGTTCTAACTGTGATTCAAGGGTAACATGGTTCCTTGTATTTTCTACCATTAACAGACAACAGTCAGGAAAAGTTGTATATTTTTTTATTTTACTTGGACACTGAAACCTTTTGGTTATGGTAGTACAAGCAAAGAACTTAGTTCAATATATTGGTGAGTTTAACTTCTTTATCTTGAGTCTTTACTTTGATGCACATCTCCTTTACTATTCTTATTTTTTACTTCATCTCTTTTTGTTTGACATCTGTCTTTTTATATACTTTCTTCTGTGCTTAGCATTACTTTGTTTATAAAGTGTGAAATCTAACTTTTCAGTCTGAGAAAAGTGGAACAGCTAAGGAATATGGGACTGCTTTGGGGAGTCATCTGGGGCAGAGGACAGTGCACTGTAGTCTGCAAGACCAGGCTAAAATAGTGCCTTTATAGAATGCTCTGCATGACTAGAGCAATCTTGCTAGGGAACTCTGAGGACACTTGTACTTCTAGATACTTCGGAGATTTTAAATCTGTAGTGTTATGTCTGTGTTTGAGGAGTTATCTGTAGATGATAATCTTGAGGTTAAAAATGCACCTTTGTTCAGGGAAGACAAAGCCCAAGTTTCAAACTAGTATGCAAGCATAAGAATACTATTAAATCAGTATGCAATAACTATATTGAAAACAGTCTCTTCACTAGGAGGACTTAACCATGTAAAGATTGAGCTGTTTAATGGTGTTACTGTCTTGAACTTGGTGGGCCACTGAAATTACATTTGTATTTTGATTTCTTATCCTGTAGTCTCTACTTTGTTAATACACTTAAGTATCCAAATCTATATCAGACAACTAAATATAAAATGAATATGTAGGGCATGCTTGCACCTTGCTTACTATGCTATGTTAGTGAAATCTTTAACAGGATGTGTTGGCTGTCATGTTGCAGCTGCTTGTAGTGTTGCCGAAATGACTAGGCAACTGGGTTAGAAAGTGGCTTTTGCCTAAATCTGTATTATGTCTATAAATAGGAGAATTCAATGAAAATATGCAAGACATCCTCCTTTCCCAAAGGACTCAATATGCTACTTCTGTAATGTGGCTAGCCATAACAATCAGAACAACATAGCAAATGAAAGAAATTTGTGTTTTTAAAACATTGGGATTAATGATTTTTAACTGCTTTGTTTCTTGTATGGGTTGTTTTTAATGGTATTTGTTATATTTAGCCATATCCAGAAGATCCAGCAGTGTACAAACCACTCTCCCAGGAAGAGCTGCAGAGGATAAAAAATGAAAAGAAACAGAAACAAAATGAGAGGAAACAGAAGATATCAGAGAATCGCAAACATTTGGCTAGTGTACGGGTTGTACAGAAGAACCTTGTCTTCGTGGTAGGGCTATCTCAGCGCCTAGCAGATCCAGAGGTGAGCAGTTCATGCTTGCAGATCTCGATCTTAACTTGCTGTTAAGGAACTATTGGAATACCCTTCTGCCCACCCTTCCATGTCTCCCTGATGGATGCAAAATGAAGCGGTTGAAAAGGTTCACTTCTGCTGAGGCCCCCTCTTAAGGAAACCTATTCAGCTCCTCCAAAATAGCCTCAATAAGTGTTTATCTTTGCTTTTGGGAGTACAGATGCTCTGCTTTTTTGTTAAGGAAATTGTTCTTTGTTTAAAAATGACTTGTTGTTAAGCTAAAAATAAGCTTAAGGATTTTTTTTTTTAGGTACTCATTTTCCTAGGCTGGATCTGCTGGCACTAGACAGCTGTGTCATGCACCAAAAGTTCTAAAATGGGAGTTTGGTTGCATTTTAAATAAATAAATAAATATAAAGTGTAGCACAAACCTGTAGGGGCAGAAGAAAAAAGCCAGCACTTGAAGTGTAACTAGGAAGGAGCGTAAGGGTGATGTCAGTTTAGGGGAAAAAAATTGGTAAGAGGAAGACCCAGGAAAGAGCTGGCTTGCTACTCTGCATCACCAAAAAAGAAGCTTTTCATTTGAGAAAACTGATTGTGTTTAAATTTTTTTATTTGCTTTCATCATCAGTCAGCTGCAGGTTGCTAATGAAATTAGTGCTTATGAATAAAAGTACCTTGAATTAAAATATGGAGAGTATGTACTGTGGGATAAGACAGATGTCTTCAAAACTACTCTGCAAAGTTAAATTCACCTGATTGGACTAAATTGTCTGGAGAAATACCAAATAGAAGTGTCTGTCAGTTTCTGGGCATTTGCAGAGTAAGGGCTGCATTTTGGTAGACTGGGGAGGAACAAATGTAAAAAGTGCTTTTAGT
Source organism: Syrrhaptes paradoxus (assembly GCA_013400615.1). Classification (NCBI taxonomy): domain Eukaryota; kingdom Metazoa; phylum Chordata; class Aves; order Pterocliformes; family Pteroclidae; genus Syrrhaptes; species Syrrhaptes paradoxus. The sequence continues at coordinate 28,523 of VZTO01020222.1, forward strand.
GGAGGGGAATAAAAGGGAGGCTATGAAGGGAAGAGAAAAATTCAAGTTAAACTGATCTGGTGTATAACACTTGAGTTTCTATAAGGATATAGCAACAAGTATTTGCAAGCAACTGTCAGCACTTGCTAGGTGCTACATATTGCTGAAAAATGTATTCAGTTAATTTGACCAGAGAGGATTTGTGAGTAAGAGGGATAATAATTTATGCAGTTCTTTTTTTTCTTTTTTTTTTGTAAATCTCAGATAATTCCACCATGAATACTTGAAGGAATTAGAGGGGGGTTTATTGGTGTAGTAAGGGGGGAGGAAGTGTTNCTGGGGAGGAACAAATGTAAAAAGTGCTTTTAGTGGAGGGGAATAAAAGGGAGGCTATGAATGGAAGAGAAAAATTCAAGTTAAACTGATCTGGTGTATAACACTCGAGTTTCTATAAGGATATAGCAACAAGTATTTGCAAGCAACTGTCAGCACTTGCTAGGTGCTACATATTGCTGAAAAATGTATTCAGTTAATTTGACCAGAGAGGATTTGTGAGTAAGAGGGATAATAATTTATGCAGTTCTTTTTTTTCTTTTTTTTGTAAACCTCAGATAATTCCACACTGAATACTTGAAGTAATTAGAAGTGGGTTTATTGGTGTAGTAAGGGGGGACGAGATGTTCTACTAGGTTTGGTCATAGCAGTATTTTCACTGACATACCAGAAGATAATGTGTACTTACTGAATATTGCGTATAGTACCAAGGTAACTTGTTTTCCAAGAAACCTCTAAGCTGAAAGAGGGCAGATTTAGGTTAGATATTAGGAAGAAATTTTTCACTGTGAGGGTGGTGAGGCACTGGAACAGGTTGCCCGCGGAAGCTGTGGATGCCCCATCCCTGGAGGTGTTCAAGGCCAGGCTGGATGAGGCTTTGAGCAACCTGGTCTAGTGGGAGGTGTCCCTGCCCATGGCAGGGGGCTGGAACTAGATGATTTTTAAGGTCCTTTCCAACCTAAACCGTTCTATGATTCTATGAAACCTATACTGGAAGAGAGATGAGCTAAAAAAAAAAAAAAGTATTCAATATAATTGATTTAAGTTTTCCACTTAATCAGGCAAAAAAAACTCCTGCACAAATAAAGAATATTTGGAAGGGGAGATTGAATGCTATTTGCTGTTTCCACTTCTGTTGACATGCTGTTGTGAGATTGGGAATGCCCTGCTGCCATATATTATCAGGAGTATTATCTGCAAGACTCTTGAAGAAACTCTTCCACTTTACTCAGGATTGTCAGTCTCCTCTGGAATGATGCCTGAGGGTGGGTCTAGAATCTTTCGAGAGGGTGTAGATCGTGTGAAGAGCAGCCAGAAGAGACCCTGAGTGGCTGGTTGTCTATACAACGTGCTGTGTAGTTCTAGAGGATGTTCCAAATGTGATTTAATGCTGGTAAACGTTGAAGACCATTGATGGTCCCTTGAGCAAGTTCGTGGCTCAGTACAGTTTAACTGTGCTATCCAGGGTTAATATGAAGACAGAGCTAAAGAAACAAATCTTAATTATAAACCTCTCAAATTGTCTAGAACTAAAAATACCCTTAGGTTATCTACCTTTAGTCTGAGTAGTCAGTACTTATGCACCATCTTCCATCACGGGTATAGAAAAAGAAAGGCTTTTAGTACCAAATGTCTCAGATGTATTGCCAGTTCCATTGGCACACAGGTAACTGTTATTCAACAGAGTTGCTTAATATGCTAGAGATGTTCCTGCTTTGCACAGGATCCCTAGATGGTGTGTTGTTATTAACCGATGCAGGGAAGGGCAAGACAGGAGTATTTTTTTTCTTTGGGGATGTGATGTTCACTCATTCATTTCAGCATGATGTTGTTTCTGAAATGTTTTTTCTTACCCCTGGAAAGTGTCTTATATTGTCTTTCTGTACTTAATCTGATGTTATGAAAACTTGAGGCTATTGTAAGCTATTTGGTTTGCTCTTTCTCTTTGGAGTGGGGCAAGCAAGTCAGGATTCAGCATTTTCTTCCTAACAGTTAATACATCTTAATGCAAGTTCAAGATGGTTATTTGTTTTAAAACGGCAATGAACGTGATTTTTATTTTTTCCTGAAATTATAAAATGGATATATCCCATTCAGCATGAAATACAACATAAATGTGGGATATTCTGTATTTTAAGTTCTTTACTGCAATAGTAACGTGCTCTGTATTGGAAGTAACCATGTTTTACACTGGAAAACAAATGTACATCTTCATGCTCTCCTCCTTGTAGAAGAGAGCTGTTTTTTGTTAAGGGCTTTAGTTGCAGAGTTACACAGATGAATAAATGCAGCCCTGTATTAATTACCTTTCCTGTATAATACTTTAAATTTATTTTCGTGTAGGTTTTGAAACGACCAGAATATTTTGGGAAGTTTGGTAAAATACATAAAGTTGTCATTAATAACAGCACATCATATGCAGGCTCACAGGTAAGTCGGAGGCCCTTGTGATTTTTTTTTTTTTTATTCCTTTAGAGAAAATACATGTGTGCAGAGTGAATATGGGGTGCTCTATTTGTGATTAAGCAACAGGGCAAAGAAGTAAAGAAAAAAATACAGCATTGCAAAACGTAAAATTGCTGTTAAGTTACTGAGGCATTGTCCAACCAGACTCTCAAAGCTGGATGCAAGATACAATGTATAAAGATTAAAAGCTAGGAGATAAGATGAAAACATTCAAAGAAGCAGCAATGTGGCATTTATTCACTAATCTGCATTTTGGGGATAAAAGACCTTTTTAGAACTTAGTATTTTTAGAACTTTCAAGCAACATTTTGATGCATTTCTTCTTTTCTCCATTCTTCATGCATTACATCTAAATTTTACGAATTCTACCATTTTTGTCAGTTTTCCTGTTAAAAACATCTACCTGTGAATGAATCAGTTTATAAAGTGAGCTGGTAAAAGAGATCTGTGTTGGGGGAGAAAAAAATAAAATATGGTATGTTTTCTTTCTAGGGTCCAAGTGCTAGTGCATATGTAACCTACATCCGGTCAGAAGATGCTCTCAGAGCCATACAGTGTGTCAATAATGTGGTGGTAGATGGCAGAACACTTAAGGTGGTAATATTTTTACATTCTTATATATGTGTGCTAGGACACTAATATCAGTGCATAGTATAAAATTTTATTTGTATGGATATGTTTGTGCTGATGAACAAAAATGTCCAATTTATTGGGTATTGGACTTTGACCTATTTTCCTAGCATTAATCGCAACATGGGAGTTCAGTGAGCTTCCAGCAGGCAGTGTTTTAGGGAGTTAGCAGATACCTTGTTAAAGCGAAAGTTTGAGACAAAGAAAAAGGTGCACCACCTCCCCCTTCCCACAGTGGATTTTTGCTGTATTGCTTCATAGCACAGTTTGAACACCTGATTATTTGCTTTTACAGAGCATTTCTGTAGTCAAAACACCACACCTCTCAAAAGCTCCCTGGGAATTGCAAGTTTTTTTTCTTTTGTTATCTGTGCAAATAGGTATTCAGGCTGACATGGCTATAGAAAATCATCTAGTTAATATTAATTTCCTGACTCTGCTACAAAATATTAACCAGTGTGATGTAATACAAACTCATAACTGCTTATTTGGCTTATGGTTATGAAGGCAAGTATTTACTGGGGCTCTTATTTTGATGTTTATTTAGATTGGATGAAAATAGAAATGCATCCAAATTATCTAATCCTCAAGTCTATAGATTTCTTACAAATGGACTTCATAGTCCATCTGCATCAAAAAATGCATTATAATGGAACTCCATATCTTGGGAAGGAATTTTTTTTTTTGCAAATGTAGCTTTTTTCTTATACTGTAAAAGGCATTCTAAATCTCCAGTTTACTTAAGTTTTGTGTGTTTTTTTTTTTCTTCAGGCATCATTAGGTACAACAAAATATTGCAGTTATTTTCTAAAAAATATGCAGTGTCCAAAACCAGACTGCATGTATCTACATGAGCTGGGAGATGAAGCAGCCAGTTTCACAAAAGAGGAAATGCAGGTAAGTGTAATGAATGGGAAACACATGGAATGTGGCATGTATCTATTTTATAGTATATAGTTTAGTTTAATATGTGTATAATGTAACCTTTTGCTGAATGTTATGGCAGAGATGAATTTTGAAATCCAAAAGGTGATTAACCAGTTGGATATCGGAAGTGAACAGATTTTTTTCATTGCACGCTGCTTTTAAAAGCTGAAAAATCCACTAAGTGTTCATGAAAAAATGGAAACAAATACTTAGCCAAGAAATCAAATAACCTTGAGTTAGATACTTGCCCTTTGTTCATACCAATAGAAGGTAGCATGATATTTTAAATCTCTGTGAAAGATGTTAGTGCAGATCTTGGTTTTCCTGTAGGATTTGTGTGTGTGGCCAGTTATTATGGATTAAGTACGGTGTTGTAATTTGACTATGCTGTCTGAATTCTGATATCTCCTTTAGCTTGTGAAGGGTGTAGAAACTGTTTGGAAATAAAACATTGAGGGTAATTAATAGAGCATAAATACTGATGCGGGGATTTTTTTACCATCTCAACATCGAAGTTCTTATTATCTAGTGTAGGGAAGCAAGTAAATGGATAGCTTTACTTTCTCAAAGGTGGTGTATTCGGAGGTCTTTTTGGATCTGAGTCTGTCCTCTACATGCGGTATGGTGAAGCTTTTAAACTTGATCTCAAGTATGCCAGCCTTGCAGTCATGCTGTAATTTTTGTCTGTGGTCTGTCCATGAGAAAGGTGGTCTACGTCTCTAGCGCTAGCACAAATGTAATACATTTAGATTTTATTTCATGTGTTAGGCTGCTGTAAGCCAGAGAGTATGGAAAATGTCCCTATCTATTAAACAGTTTTTTTCTACAAATTAGCAGTTATTTCTGAGTATTTCAGCTACATTTTGATAAATTATAGTAGTACCCTGCTGGTTTAGACGAATAGTCCCTGTAGTATATATTGTCACAGATAATGGCGGTAGGAGGTAAAATTTGAGGAGAACTTGCAAACCAGGCCACTTCCCCCTGTTCGTTTCCCTGTCTTTCTCCCACCACCTAGATCTGTTACGTTATACATGTTTGAGGGTATGTTCCTGCCTTGGGCTTTTTAGTTTTTTATAGAGCTGTGAGCCATGAATTTATTTAATCCATTTTGAACCTGCTGATACTGTCAACCCTATAGTCTTTTGTGACAGCAAGCCCCAGAAGTTCACCACCTGTTTTGTCAAGTGCTTTCTTTTGCTTGTGTTAAACTGATCTCCAGTTAGTTTTGTCAACTGTTTCCTAATCTTAGCATTGTAGGACTTGCTGAAAGCAAAACCGTTAGTCACCTTAACCAGTGCCTTTGTGGTGTTGTAAAACTTGATCTTATCTCTCTCAGCCTTCTCTCCAAATCACAGTTCCTGGGCTTTTAAATTTCTTTGTAAAGCAATTGTTCTGTTTCTGTGATCATTTCTGTTGTCCTTCTCTGTACCTTCTGTGATCTCCCTGAGATGCAGAGGTCAGACACATCATACTCATTATGTGGGTCAAGCAAAGTTTAACATAGCAGTCCTCAGTGTTTTGTGTGTAGTGTGGTGTGAGGTTTTTTGTTTTGTTTTTAAGCGCCCTTCCTAATGATGCCCAGCACATTTTTTGTGTTTGCCAGGGTGTAATCAACTGACAATTTCAGAGATCTGTTGCCAGTAACCGCAGTATCTCTTCTCTGAGCCTGTAACAGCCAGTTCACAGATCAATAGAATGTTAGTATGGTTTAGGCTACTTTTTTGCATCATGTGTTACCTGACATGTCTCTGGTGAAGCTTATTTGCCACCTTTTTGCCTGTTTAAGTTCTCTGGGATTCTTTTGGAGTTTCTCATTATCAGCATGGCAGTTTACTACTCAAAGATCTTATATTATCAGCAAAGAACTTGCTCTTTGCTCCTTTCCCATGCACTCTGATAGTGTTGCATAAAACTGATGTCAGTCGTGAGTCCTCATCTCTTGCTTCTGCACCGTGAAAGAGTGACCAGTAAGTCTTTGCCTTTCTGTCTTTGTATCAGCTTCAGTCCACACAAGAACCTTCTGTCTGTCCCAGTGCAGTTTTGAAAATAACTTCTGTTGTGAGACCTTATCAAAAACTTTTTTGAAAACTTTGTGGATCCTCCTCATTTATGCTTGTTCACTAACATGATGGAATTTTATAATAGTGTTAAGTAGGATTCCTCTTCACAGGATATGTTCAGATTCATTCCCAGCAGATTATGCTTATCCATGAACAACTTTTTTTTAAGACAGAATTTATAACTTTAGGAGGGATGGAGGTTGAATTTAACAGTCTGTAGTTCACAGCATCTTTTCTGCAGCCCTTTTTGTAGAAGACACTGGCAATCTGTCGGTTCTCTGGCTTAATAGCCACTCAAAAATTGTAGACTACATACCTTGGCCAAAAATTCGGTTTCACATGAGTTCCTTCAGAAGTCTTGAGTGGATTATACTTGATGACGTAAACGAATCTTCCTTGTCTGTTCCTTGTTAACATTCCTTAAACTTTCTTCTATATTTCATGTTGCTTTATTGGAAATCATTGGAAATCAAACAACTGTTGAAAAGTATACTGTGCTTTCAGTGCACAGTTTTCTGGAGTTTGGGTTAGTGTCAGTGTAGTTACAGGTTCATTTAATGAGACTGAATGTTCATTGTCACAGACTTTGATTCTCTATTTTTAAGAAAAAATTGTCCAAGGATGAACTTGTATTCTAGGGTCGATAATTGTATATAGAGCTAAACCTTGTGACAAACTGAAAGGAACTTGTAGAACTGCAGGAAGTCTCTGAAAGTGAAGTTTGGAATTTAGGTAGCTTGGAGATGCTAAGTTTGGCCTCTGAATTGTGTGTTATAAATAAAGCATGATTACTGCAAGTTCCTATATAGGACTTTAATCCTGTTTCTTTCTTACATTGGTGATAGGTAAGCAAGCTTAGGACAGGCCTGGTGTTCCTGGCCAGGATGTTCAGTCTTTTGCCACTGAAGTCTTCAGCAAGATGAGATATCAAGGGAGGTTTCTTCTTACTCATCTGCTTAATGTTTGCAGTGCAGATCTGTGTATCTGAGCTAGTTGCTTGTATTCTATTCAGAGTGGATGGTGAAAGAAGCATTTCCAGGGTGCAGTATATCTCAAAGTTTGCATTTAGGTGAACCACACTCTAGAACCACACTTTGTTCTATGGTAGGTGTATCTTAGGTGTAGACATTGACAAAGGTGGGTAGGGTGATGCATGCACCAGATGTTTCTGTGTCCTCTTTTGAGGGTTCTGTAGGTTGACTGCATAGAGAGACACATTCAGAATCAAACAGTAGTGGAGAACTGGAGAATTAAGTAGCAAAAAACGGGAGATGTTTATAGTGTTTGACTGACTTGGAGTATTCAAGTGGAATATGCAGTTGCCTTTCTAAAGGAGCCCATAAGGGAATTTAGTTTCTCAGCAGTACTGATTTTAACTTTGACAAAGATTTCTGTGTATTTTTTTTTTAAAAAGCAAGTAATAGTTTTCTCTTAAGTTGTAATGTTTTTTCTAGGAGGATGTCAGCATTGCCTGTGCATCAATTCCTTTTCTGTTCCAACAAGACACTTATAAGAGGAATGAATTAAGTAATGTACAGATGTCAATTTTTAGGTTTAAAAGTAGTGTGAGAGCTTTGGAATCAATACTGGAAATGTGATAGATAATAACACGTGTTCCAGTCTTAAGATTTAGAAGGCCTGATCATAAATCTTGACACTTGTTTGCATTGCTAAAGTGCATCTCTTAGTATCTGGAAAGGGTAGACAAAAGCTATTGACAACTTCAAATTCACTGTTCTATTTTACATCTTGATTTAAACTCATTACAATACTTAACTTGCAAATAGTAATTCTTAGGTTGGAGTGGTATAACAGCCTACAAAAAATGTGAATGCTCATGTTGAATTTGTTTCACATGTCACTTTAAATGTTGGTGGGGGGGTGATCTTGCTGGTTTTATTGTAACTATTTAGCCACAGTATGTTAGATGAGCTAGACTGAAAAATACTCTTACTTTACACTCCAGATTCAATATTTTGCAGTTGGATTGGGCCTCCTCAATTTCTGAAAGCAGAAAATTATTGTCAACTCATTTAGTTAAAAGAATATTTCTATTTTTCATTTATTATAAAGAATTACTTTTTTATTGCTCAGAATATACTCCTTGTCACATGATAGTTAACACTCAGAGCACCTCAGCTATTGTTATTAAGGCAATATAAAATGACTTCTATTTTTTAACTTTTTGTTTGAGAGAGACACTCTGTGTTCCTTCCCATCTTCTGAAAAGTTTAGTATGGTTGATACATCAAATGCAGACTGCCTTGGAGACAGCTTTTTGTGATCTAGAAGGTATATTGTTAAGGTCTTGATTAGAACTGAAGAACAACTTCTAATAAGGTTGTAACTATTTTTCTGCTTTAGAAGTCTCCAAAAAAATTATAAATTGGTAAATACATCCAAGTGATTTCTAGGCAAGCTTTAGGTTGAGATCGTTTCTGTGCTGAGCCTGAGAAGCACTGTTTTAAGTTTGTCAGGAGTGACCTGTTAAGTTGTTAAAGCTCAATTACTAAACTTTAGGACGTACATTTGTACATTTATATATAAAAATGTATATTAAACTAGTATTAATTGGGAGTTTCTCTTTTCTTAGGCGGGTAAGCACCAGGAATATGAACAGAAACTACTGCAAGAATTATACAAACTAAACCCTAACTTTCTCCAATTATCTGCGGGTACAGTTGACAAGAACAAGAACAAAGTGACAGCACTGCAGAGGTATGATGCGTAAGTACTGATGCTGGCTGTGCTTTCTTTCTGGTTATTCCCAAATAAAACTTTCCTACTCCTATTGCATCATCTAAATTACCTGCTCTTTTTAGTGACTATTATATGACAAACTCTGATATAAGCTTTTTCGGTGAAGAGACATAGGCACCATTTTGTTCTAATACAAAGTGAGCCTGATTCTTACTTGGTAAAGAAATGTTTTTTTTCTGCTGTGTGTATTTGGATCACGAGTTCAGAATGAAGTATTCTTATTCTGAAAAAAGTCCTTGTATTTTATATGTGCATAAACGCATAATATTTATTAAAGACCAGATGTCTGTTTTCTTGGTATGGTGGCAGTCTGTACTCTCACAACTGAGATACCTTATAGTCTTGATGTGTCTTTTATTTTGTTTTTTTGTATCATGATTTCCTGTGCAGTCCTTACATTAGGTCTAAGAGCCTTGGAAATTGAAAGTAAAATCAGTTTGTTTCTTTTGTGTGAGTACGAATTTCCAAGATGTGAATAAAGGATTTCTTGCTTTCAACTAGTGAACTTGAATGATATATTTTTCATTATGTTGTAATTGCAGATATCACTGCTTGTTAAAAGAATATTCTGTTGAAGTAGCTTGTTCAGTAGGTTATGAAAAGATTTCTGTCCATATGAGTATATAGTCATACAAAGATAAATGAAAGCCTAAGATCATCAGTCCTTATCTGAAGTAAGGACAGCTGAAGTAAGAAAGTGGGTACTGTATCTAAAATATTGCCAATGGAGCTTGAATAAGCAGAATATAGTTCTGACAACTGGTATCACAGCTGGTGTACTGGGATTATTTTCTTTAGCTTCTGGAGGAAGTGTCATTTACTCTTTTGACTGCAAGTGGGCAGGACCTCCAGTTCAATCTTTTCTTAAGAACTGTGCCCTTTCTCATTTCTTGGGCACTGGTTCAATATTGACTTCGAAGGAAGAGTGCAGCAAATAAAGTAAATTCACCACTTCCTGTATTTGGGATGATTATTTTATGTTCAAAGTCCAAACTAATCTTAATTTGAAACCTAATTAGTTGCTGGCAAAACAAATTATACCAGTGAGGAAAGAATGCTCTATCTGAAACTGCAGTGAACTTCTAAGCCTTCAGAAAGAAAGTAGGAATTGGAGCTTGGCCAGTCTGTGGTGCTAACATCTTGGCTCTTGAGGAAAAGATGGCATGTTACTCGAAAGGCAACAAGTGGTCTGGAGTTAATTTCTCTTATCACCTCAACAGCATAATCACAGCACATACACTGTTCTTTGCTAAAGGCTAGGAACCACCTTTTGGGTTGCAAAGTGAATTTCTTCTTGCAGTTGGGAGTTTGAAATGTACAAAATGTAATTTGTGAGCTGGTGAATGTGTGTTGTTCTTCACAGCTTTCTGTCCAATCAGGTTCTCATTTTTGTCTGATTCATTGTTATGATATTAATATTTTTGGCATTTTGTCAGAGACTGACAATTTTGTGGTGGTTCTTGTGTTTCTGGGGTGCAGGATTTCTGTTTTGCTCTGAAATTGAACAGAAGTTGAGTTATAAATAGTAGATGTTTAAATACCCAGTACTAGAAAAGTTTCTTAGACTGTGCATAAATATTTTTTTCACAATTGTGTTCTCGTTTGAAAGATGCTACTCTCAGACCTTTTATCTTGCTGCTGAAAGCAAATGTTAAAATCTCCCAGTACCACTTTCTATATGGGTACTCATCTCTTGGTGTGTCACTTGATAGTCATGGTGACTGTATTCTCTTCCAGTTAGAGATATGTTCCACACAAACTCTTTTTTTTTTTTTGTTGACCTTTTCCTAAAGAACTGAAATGAATACTTTCTTATACTACTTGTTAAGCACTTGCTGTCTTTCAGAGAACAGCACTTTAGAAGAATGCTGGTTGGAACTTATCCAAAACAAGAAACCCCCCCATACACAAAAGCCCACCACCAAAAATAAAAGTTTCTTTGCCTTTACCTTTCTCCTTAGATGCAAAACTGACTTCCAGCTGTGACATTTTAAAGTTAGTTTTAGTATAGAGATGGCTTTGCACTGCAGCGGACATAAATTTTGATGTTTAAAACAAAACTGTTAATGGATTGAAAGTCTGGTTATATCTAGATTACAGCTCATTTTTGTAAGGGTGAGAATACTAAATAACTGACACTACACTGCTGTGTCTTCATTCCTTGATGTTCACTTATCTGATCAACTTGCTGTCTCAACTTATTTCAGATGTGTACAAAGCAAAGATGAAATCTGTAAATCGGGTCAAGGCTTTCATCTGTGTACATATTGCATAGGTATATGAGAAAAGATGGAGGTAAAATAGCA
>VZTO01020223.1:0-13690 GCA_013400615.1 Syrrhaptes paradoxus
TGCCAGCTTACGAGCCAGAATCCAGAAATGTTTGCCTGTTTCTAATACAGAGGGTAAGCCACCAGCAGATTATGCTGAGAGGAATGAGTTTCTGCTTTTTTGGTGTCATTCTCTTTCTTACAGATGAACTGTGAGTGAATGGCCGAGCACAGTCACACAATTACTACCAGTTGAGAAGTGTTAAGGCAACAGGTTAAAATACAGAAACACATAAACTGAATTTCTTTCTGATGAAACTAAACCTAAAGATGCATTTCAGAAGCATGTATAGTGTATTTCAGTTGTAAATGGGTATTTGGTCCATGAGACCAGACCAGAGTTAGTTCAAAATAGACAGAAAAAAAAGAATAACGCAGCCCGGAAATGGAAGCAGTTTAGATGTCAAGCCTCTACCTACCAACAGTTTAATGCTACAGACCCATTCATACTGTCCTGCAGTAATGTAGGTAAAGCCTAAAAGGCATTTCTGAAAAAGCTCTGAACTGTTAGTGGCTTTTTTAACATGAGTGAGGTACCAGAAGACTGAAAAGGGGCAGATATAGTCTTTATTTTTTTATGTTTTTTTTTTTCTTTTGTCCTTCTTAAAATGGGTGTAAGAGCTTGGATTCTATTCAACACAAAATGGGGAGGGACGCTAGGTCCTTTTGAGAACAAGAATAAAAATCAAGATGGTCTGGATGTGTTGGAGAAACAGTGTACAAATAAGATGCAATTCATTCTTGCCATATGCAGAACTGTGTCTTCACGGGGGGAAAATAGCCTGGTAAAAATACATGGTGCAAGACAACTGGCTAGGAAGTGGTAGCAGCCGTACAGTAAATGGGATATTGGAATAGATTGCTTCAGAAGGTGTTAACCAGCACAACTGGAAGTTGAGGACTTTGAGCAAACATCTGTTAAGGCTGTAAAGATATTTAGTCTGCCTTAAGGCGTGTGGATGGACTAGATGGTGCTTTGAGGTTGATTCCAACCCCATTTTTATATGTTTTATATAAAAAATTGTCTTAACTTTTTTATGTCACTAGTTGGTATTTTCTGGGACAAAGTGTGATAGAAAAAGTTGGAATTGCAAAATCAGTTAGAAAAAATTAAGACACTGCAGTACTGTTTGAAAATTGAGTTTTCATGAGTTTGTTATAAATGTAAGCCTTTTGGATTAACTAGTTAGTTAGCTTACATTCAGTAAACTTGGGCTAAAAAGTTAGGAACTGAGCTATAACTTCATGTGTGAAACTCCTAAGTAGACTAAGATACATACATATGTAAGAATAAAAAGAAATTGTTTAACAGCTTAGCCCTGATCCATACTAACAATGGATAATTAAGTTGATAAAGAATGTGTAATACAAGCTGCCATTCATCCTATATAAATCATTGCTAGAAATTAGGTAAAACTAATGTTGCTTTACAGCTTAAAATTACCAGGCCTTATATTTTCACTTGTTCACTGGAAATGTTTTGCACGGTGAAAAATACCGCATCAAGCAGTTGTCACATCCAGCAAAGTTTTCCACTTAGCAGAGTTGGCCTGTGTCTTTTATCTTTACTATAATACAAAAATGGCATTTCAAGATTTTGCATTATAGGGAATGAGATTACTGTTTCTTTATCTTTAAAATATCCCAGGAGATTAAATATCTTTTCTTACATCTTCTGCTAGAATTTTTGTAGTTTGGAAATGAATTGCTTTTCCTTCCCAATATTTCCATAAATCACAGATGCCCAGAAGATATTCTAGTTGTAAAAGGAGAAGTAATTTATCTGATGTACAATCATATAGCACGTGTCCTTAGTGTTTTGAAAATGACTAGCATCTACATTAATCTGCTGTTTTTTTCCCCAAATTCACATACCCATGTCTGTCTTTATGTGTCTCAAATATCACTTTATGTGTTGGCAAGAAAAGATTGTGATTACAGATACATAAAAACACTGTGCCTCAAATTATGCTTTACTTGTTGGGTTTTACACAGATGTTATCTGTGAAAACTTTGTAATTGTTTTGAGCCAAATATAAGTGGTAGGCAACCCGACTCTCACTAGTATAAAGCTTTTACCTTGAAAACAAATGCAGGCTGTTCTTAAATGCCTCTCTCTGTGAGATGTACTGGATGTGCTCACAAAACCGCTCATTTCTTGAGTTGAGATGGATGGTAGTTACTTGTAGAGCGGTTATTGGTGTAATTTTAGAAATTCTGTTTCCCTCTGGCATGCATATGAGAAAAATTTAATGCGACTCTAGGTTTTGGATTAGGTGAGAAGAACAAAAATCAGCCTTATGACCAAAAGCAAGTTACAATGTAAACGAGACTACCTGTTGTCCATAGTTACCAAAACCGGATGTGCAGCTCAAAAATGTTATTTGGTTGTTATAAAAGATACCTGCTTGTTCATGTGTTCTCTCTTTCCTTCTCTCTTTCTGTCATTTCTTAAATGTTGTTGTCTTGGAGTAATTTTGTGATGACATCTAGCACGGTATATTGTGATACATCTTGTTTGAGAAAAAAATACATGTAAGAAGTGGTATCTATAGGCTAGAAATAGAAAAGTGTGTTAATCTGGCAACATAAAGTTTTGGCATTTTTTTTCTTTATAGTCCTTTAACACATTGCACATGATGTACCATGAGGCCACAGCTTGCCATGTGACTGGAGACCTAGTAGAGCTTCTGTCTATTTTCCTTTCGGTTCTTAAGTCAACACGTCCATATCTTCAAAGAAAAGGTTTGATTATAAGCCTTCAAAGGATTATGCCTTTTGCCTGTTAATTAATTTTCATTACCCCAAACCTACTATTTTACCTTGCTTATTATTTGTGTTTAAAAACTTTCCCTACGGTAGGAGATATGATAAACAATTATAAAATTGTTACTTATTTACTGACATAATATGAAAGTAGATTAAGTAAATGTGAGATTTAACAGTTTTCTAGATTGATTAAATCATGCTAGGGGAAAAAGAGCTTCTTCAGCAGTAAAATTCTGTGCTTTAACTAAAGAGCTTTTGAGATATTAACTAAACAGATTGCTTTGTGGTTTTGCGTTTGCAGATGTGAAGCAAGCTCTCATTCAGTGGCAGGAGCGAATTGAATTTGCCCATAAGCTTTTAACTCTGCTGAATTCCTATAGTCCTCCAGAACTTAGAAACGCTTGTATTGGTAAGTTGTAAGAGCATAACTGCAGTCAGGCAGGACCTGTTCTACGCAGTTGCCTGCTTTGAAATTTAAATTCCATTTTTGCAAGTGCAAATGTGTACTAATACTCTGTAGCTTGGGATTGCTTATATTACTATTGTCAGTACATCAAAATTGCTGCTGTTACTATTCTAAATAATTCTGTGTTCTTCAGGTTAAAATTAATATCACTGCTTCCTGAGACATGCAGACTGTGTGCACAGAATGTCAGCCTTCATTTTGAGAGGCCAGTTTGCTACCTGAGTTTTACCTTAAGTTTAGAATCAAATCCCAAATCTTAGATTAAAATTAAAATATTAACTAATGCTCCACTTTGAAGGACACATGGTGACCAAGTTAGTCTGAAAAAACAGCTTTTAGTGTTTGTTTTTATGATCTGTTACTGGAAAGTATAATAATGAAAGTAAAGCTTAAACAGCTTGTAGAATGTAATGGATTTGCTTTTTAAAATTGTAGGCGTAGACTTTGTATAGAAGTGTCTCTTTTGCATTAGAAGACCTATTTCAAAAAGTTTTTCTAGTTTAGTTTTTTAATATTATTTAATGGATATAACCTGCATTTTATGCATGCTGACAAAGGCCTGTGTCCAAATTAAACCATTTTTGTGTGATTTGCATGCATTTTCCCCTTATTTTGAGTGCGTTTCTCATTGTCCTCCTGACTGCTGCTGGTTGACATTTTCCAGGCATCATACCTGATAATGTTTAAGAAGAAGGAAAGAGGGTAATTTTATTGACCTTCTACTTTCTCCACGCTGGCACCCCTCTCACTGGTGGTTGATCTACCATAGAGCAGGTTTTCGCCAAGTGGCAGAGGTGGAGGGAATCTTGACTGATTCAGAGGTGTTCACTTTATGTGCTGTTCACAGCAGAGCCTACCTCCACGCTGCATGCTATGTGCAGCAGAGCAATAGGAAAAGAGTTTGCAAATGCATGAGCCTGAAGTTAAACTGTTTGCTGTTAAGAAATAACAATATGTAATAGCAAAAACAACTTTCTGTTTGTAGATGTCCTCAAGGAGCTTGTACTTTTAAGTCCTCATGATTTCCTACATACTCTGGTTCCATTTCTACAGCACAATCATTGTACATACCACCACAGTAATATCCCAAGTAGGTATTTCAGCGATTGTATTTTGAAGTTCTCTTACACTATTATTATTCTATTGTGTTCCTTGCTGATATAAAATATTGACCTTTTAATATATCCCTATTTTATCCGAACTTACACTACAGTGTCTCTTGGACCTTATTTTCCATGTCGTGAAAATTTGAAATTAATAGGGGGAAAAAGCAATATTCGTCCTCCACGTCCTGAACTTAATATGTGCCTCTTGCCTACAATGGTGGAAGCCAGCAAGGTATGTAAATGTGTGGTCTTATCAATAGCTATTCCTCTATTGTTTTCCCTTTTACAAAAAAGTGTTACAAGAATCTAGTAGCATAATGCATTTATGTTTTCTTTGAAAACAAAGCATAATTCTTCTTCAAGATGTGTTGTCCTCATATACTCCATTCTAGATGTGCACTCCAGAAGCACCATTTCCCTGCCCTTGGTGATACACAGCTTCATATTCCAGACATGATAAGAGTTTGAACCTTGTATTCAGAAAAAAAGCAAAGCACACCTTGTGATAATCTTCCAATCTGTTTGTGGCATTTATAAAGAAAATTCAGGAACCGCCCAGGGATTGTTCAGATGAGTTCAAAGTACGTTAAGATTTATTACCAGACAGCCAAATAGGTCTTCCAGGTTTCATTAGTCCATTCCACCAGGACTAAGGCATAATCTGCTATCTGTTTGGGTAAAATACCAGTACCTGAAGTATCGTAGAGGGCTTTAAGTCTTTTACTTTCCATTTTCCCTTCTGTGGCCTTCCTGATGGGATGCCAGCTTTGGTGGGGCTACTTCGTAGTCACTTCCAAGTCCCATTATTACAGTTATAGCAACGGTGGGATTCAGCTCACAAACTTTGCCTATCTAAAAGGTCGGTGTCCAGCTTTTTCTATGGTTAATGGTGATAAATCTCCCTCGGAAGGAGACAAATACTTACCCTCCTTCCTGTCCTAGACACCCAAGTCTGGACGAGATGACTCTTCCTCTGGACGAGTATGTTTTTCTCTCCGATGACTGCAGGGAATACTGAAATGACTAGATTTTAGATAGCTAAAGTCGGGTAAGGTGAATCCCACCCTAAAAGGAATATGTATGGACAATCTTTTGAAGAAGGAAAACTGGTTACTCACTGTACAGTAACTGTGGTTCTTCAAGATGCTTTGTCCACACAGATTCTGTGGTCTTCCTCCTGTGCTAACTCCCAGCCCTGTCGTAGGGGATTCTTATCGGTGAAGGAATTGAGTGGTGGTTGAAGCCGCCATACCCCTTATGCCCTCAGGTACAGTGGTCGCAAGGACACACTGGGTGCAGGCACAGCCCCAGTGGACACTGCTATTCAGAAAGAATCCAAGCTCCTGCACATGGGGCCTGTGTGCACGTAGATGGGAATCTGTGTGGGCAACACATTTCGAAGAAGCACGGTTACTGTAGGGTAAGTAACCCTTCTTTTTTAAAGCTTTCAGAATGATGCTTTGTATAGTTGTGCACCATCAAATTTATTGTATAACCAAAGTTTTTTTAAAATTATCTGTAGTAGTTTTCCATCATGTATCCCGAGGTAATGGATGTGACACTACACAATATAAATATTTGAATTTTAAAAGTTGTCATATTATATGACATGGTATTTTACACTTTACAATGAATTCACATACATGAGGAACCAGATGATTTTTAAGCTTCTAAAAGCACATCCACAATTACGTTTCCCTGTGGTTTTGCATGCTTACTTTTCATTCATTTGTTTTGTATAAGATTGCATTTGTTTGCTTTGAGTTTTGGAGATTTCCTTTTGACTGTCAGGTCTACAGAAGCTGATGCCATTTTAAGAGTATACATCTAAAATATATTAAAATATTGGCACACAAAACCCTTAGTGTATGTTTATCATTTGGTTTGAGACATTCCTGAAAATACTGCTTTGAAAGCTTGTGAAGCTCGGTGTTGAGAAAATTTACTTCTACAGATCGTAACTGACAAATTATGATTTTAAAAGCAGTGGAGTGTATATATTTAGTATCTGTATAGGATTTGAAACTACTGCATTCTTTTCTTGTCATCTTCAAGAGGCAGTATTCGCACAGCTTTGCACCATCTCAGTCTATTGATTCGGAATCCTACAATAAAAGTTTTTACTGGTGGGGGAATTGCATTTACCATCCCTCCTCCAGTCTCACTGTTGAAGTTGCCAAAGGCTCAGTGAGGAGACGTGGCTGGCCTGTGTTAGACCTGGAAATTCCCATCATATTTTCCTGTAGGATTTGATTAAACACTTGAGGGCAAGAAGTGCAGTACCATGAAGCTAGATGCTTAGGAAATCTGGTTGCTGTGCAGTTGCTTATGTAGTTTAAATGAAGCTCTCTTAAATCTTCAGGGCAAAGATGATGTTTACGACCGTATGCTACTAGACTACTTCTTTTCTTATCATCAGTTCATCCATCTACTATGTCGAGTTGCAATCAACTGTGAAAAGTTTACTGAAACTTTAGTTAAAATGAGTAAGTATGAAGGTTAAACAGCCTAAGGATTTTTTTTCTATGATAATTGTGAGTGCTTCTCCATTAAGTTTTATATTCAAAATTTTTAAGAAAAAGCAGAGCTTGTGAAATTTCCTGCATTGATTGTTCTGGAAATTATTTTTATCCGAAAAACTGTATAATGTGTATAATGTAATGCAGTCTCACCTACATGACAGTTGTGCTTCAAGCCTGTCCAGAAGGGAGCTCAGGCAGCCAGTGAGAATTCAGTCTCCTTGCTTTGAGAGCTTCACACAGGACTCACTGAAGCTTTTTTTTTTTGGCAGTTGACATGGCTTTGGATCAGATCCTGAATCCTCAGCATCTCTGCCCATGGCATTAATTGGCAGTCTGCCCAGGAGCATATAGGACCATCTAGACCACTCATGGCACTCATGCTGTTGTTTCCAACCCGGGTTTATTTTACCCCATAGTTTTAGTAACCATCACAACATTTAATTAACGTTTATAAACATGTAGTCATGAAGTTTGTACCCAATACTTGTCTCAGCTCTACCAGTAGATACCAGCAGTATTTGGGTTTCTTCCTGTCATAATGTAAACTTTTTTTTTTGGTGTGTCAAGAAGGCATTCATGGCTTTATCTGTCTTGACTACTCCAGCCGTTCAACTGGTTCTCTGCAGGAAAGCATCCTGCCTTGAGTTGCCCCATTAAGTCCATCTGTTACTCCAAAGGCACATCATTGGGGTTTTAAATTTGTCTTCCACCACAGACCCTAGGATAAGCTGAGTAACCCAGTGTGGTAGGTGCAGATGCACAGAGAGAGGTGTCACACAAATAGTTATTACATGGACATGCAGATTGGGAGCTGGGTCGCTTCAGTTGTCTAAAAATTAAGATGTGTAGCCAGATTTTTCCTCTGTAGACAGCAGAAAGATGTAGATTCCAAGAGATATTTATCTTCTGATTCTTAAATATTTTAAGTAGAATGAGCCACCCTCTGAAAATACCCACTTGTTTTCTTGTTTTCTCTGCCTGTAGAAGCTGGCTAGCTACCTATGATTAAATACCACTTCTCAACAAATAAAACTATACCAAATTAATCTTATCCAAAGAGCGATGATAGAAGAATGTTCTTTTGATCCCCGAATCACCCCTTTGCTCATTGTTTGTCAGGCTCTTCCAACTGTAACTCTGGCATTATTAATATTTACTAGAGGTTGTGTTAGTTGTAGTGCAGTGGCAATGTGTATCGTTTGCTGTTGGTCAGTGTGTCCCTTAACTCTTTCATGGTCTAGAGGTTAATAATGAAGATTACATTTTAAAAATTGCATGCTGTTTTTTAAAAAAAATATTTAAAATCTTTAAGTTCTGTAACTGACCAGTTAGTTGAAAATGTAAGACAGTAATAAAATAAACCTGCTTAAAAACCCAACACTAAAGACAGCTCTTTAGGATTTTTCCATTTCACAGACATGCTGAAGGGATACATGTAATGTACTGTTAAAACTTCACAGACAATAGGTCTTTCTGATTGTAAAAAATACTTAGAAATGTGGCCTTACAAAATGATAGGGCACCTTGGTACTGCTTTTATTGAGTCTCTCCCAACAAAATTCTCACACAATAACTTACTTTCTTATAAAATTTCAGGTGTCCTAGTTGCATATGAAGGTTTACCACTTCATCTTGCATTATTCCCCAAACTTTGGACTGAGCTTTGTCAGATGCAGGTAAGAATCAGTGGGTTTGGGAACTAACAGAGTGGAAGTACGGGCAAAATACAATTAATGTGAATCAGAGGTTAACACATAGATTTTAACTAGTGAGTATTGCTTAATCATTCAAAATAGTAGCATTTTGAATAGAAAATACCTCTGCTTCTGTTGCCCGTCATCTAATAAAACCTGCTAAATCAAGTATAAAAATGTAGCAAATTGTATTTGCTCCTAGTACGCCCTAGGTTGTGCACAAACTTACACGCCAACTTCACACAGTAAACAATATTGGCAGGATGGTGGTCTGTACAGTGTACAAAAGCTACTTCATCCTGCCTTGCTCGATTTCCAGCTTTTTTTGTAGTGTAAATGATATGATGAAACAAAAATTGGGAGATCACCAAATCTAGGTATCACTGACCCTGTAGTTGGCTCACAGATTAGGAGACACCAGTCCTTCAGATACATACTGGTCATGATCAACTGGCATTACTGTGGAATAAACTTCATAAAAGGAAAATGTGAAATAATTGACAGTAATTAATTTGTACAATTTACTGATACCTGATAGACCTAGAATATTTTTATCTGTAAGAATGGTCCAGTATGAATTACGAACATGGGTGGGCCTGGCAACATGTCTCCAGACGCGAGACAACTGCGCTACTGGAGCGCCATACTTGCTGTGATGACTGTGCAGTGTTCTCTCTCTCTCTCCCTCTCCCCCCCGTCACCAGTCTGCAATGTCAAAGAACTGTGTAAAGCTCCTCTGTGAAGATCCAGTTTTTGCAGAATATATAAAATGTATTCTGATGGATGAAAGGACCTTTCTCAACAACAACATTGTATACACCTTTTTGACACATTTTCTTCTAAAGGTAGGTGGTCTTTTAGTGATAATGTCTATTTCAAGAAATGCAGTCATATACTCTATTTCAGTTTGGGATACTGTTTTCACAGTTTCATTTTTCTCTGGTTTAAAAAAAAATGTTATTTTCACAGGTCCAAGGGCAGGTGTTTTCTGAAGCAAACTGTGCCAATTTAATCAATACTCTAATTACAAATCTAATAAATCAATATCAAAGCCTAGAATCTGACTTCAGCAACCAGAGGGTTGAAATTTCCAAAGCAAGCTCTACTTTAAATGGGGTGAGTCTTTTCTAAGCCATTCAAATACCAGCATCATTTAGGCGGCAGCTTATTTTCTATGGAAACTTCCGTGCCATGTGCCAGGTTCTAAATAAAGAGGTGGGCATTGTTAGCTGTGCTTTGTGTGTCAGCTGGACTCGTGAGAGCACGGGAGGCTACCAGAACTGTCTGGCTGGGTGTGTTAACCCCTGCCAAGAAAACAGGTGTAAATTTACAGAGCAGCAATCAAAGCTGTCCAGAATTCTCCACTCCGTCTCATCCTGCGCAACAGACATACTTGGGTCTCCCAAGCTGATGGTGGGGACGGGGACTGTTAAGACTGGGAGGAGGGCAGCTTGTTGTGGAAGACGAGTCATGCAAAGAGCAGTAATCATAGAAATGTTCTAACTCAGAAAAAGATTTAATCTCACAGTGAGCAGAATATTTAGAATTTGATCTTTTGGATGTTTAGAACTTGTTAAAGCCTCTGCTTTATTGCACAGATCTGTCTGTGTGTAGCCTTAATCAAACAGGAGTTTGAAATAAGGCTAGTTATGTTTGTTTACTTCTGTGTTTTTAGGACCTCCGAGCACTTGCCTTGCTGCTTTCAGTGCACACTCCCAAACAGCTCAATTCAGCCCTTATTCCAACTTTACAAGAGCTTTTAAACAAATGTAGAGCTTGTCAACAGCAAAGGAACTCATTACAAGAGCAAGAAGCCAAAGAAAGAAAAACTAAAGGTTTGCCTTCTATAACTCTAACAATTCTAAGGTTTTACAGTTTTCCAAAATGAGTGTTAATGCATTGTTTTCTTACCACTGTAGGGTGGGCTGCTTCTTGGCTCCAAACACAACATTATATAAGAAATATTATTTTATCATGGAGCTAAAATTACATTAATTTTCTGTAAGGAAAAAAGCCTTTACTGAAACACTGTGCTTAAAATGGAAAAGGATAAAAATGTGAAAAGAAAGGCCTATTACTTGGATGTATGGCATGAAAAGAATGCCTTTTCCCTTAAGTGAGTTGTCATTTTTCTTACAGATGATGAAGGAGCTACTCCTGTAAAGAGAAGACGGGTCAGCAGTGATGAGGAGCACACTGTAGATAGCTGTATCAGTGATATAAAAACTGAACCCCGGGAGGCATTGACCCCAACAAGCACTTCAGATAACGAGACACGGGACTCTTCAATCATTGATCCAGGCACTGAGCAAGATCCTCCTTCCCCTGAAAACAGTTCTGTCAAAGAGTACAGAATGGAAGTTCCATCTTCATTTTCAGAAGAGATAATGCTAGCAACACGGTCACAGCACACGGAAGAGCAGGCAGGAAATGGTAAATTTGAAGAATGCAAAGAGTTTAAAGACCTGCAGGCTTCCAAGGATTCCATTGGAGCTGAGGAGGACTCGGAGTTTCCTTCAACATCGATTTCAGCAGTTTTATCTGACCTCGCAGATTTGAGAAGCTGTGATGGTCAAGCCTTACCATCCCAGGACCCTGAAATTAGTTTATCAATCAGTTGTGGCCATTCCAGAGGACTTTTTAGTCACATGCAGCAGCATGACATTTTAGACATCCTGTGTAGGACCATTGAGTCTACAATTCATGTGGTCACAAGGATATCTGGAAAAGGAAACCAAGCTGCTTCTTGACATTAGATGGAGCATGTCTGCTTTTAAGNCATTTACCGTACACTTTCTTAAAGGGCAATCAGATAATGGATATGTTTTATGTAATTAAAGAGTTCACTGTAGTGGCTTTCCTTTAATATGGCTGTCTGGGAGAACAGGGCCTCCTTTGCCCTGTATGATGTAATTTAAACTTATGGCATTTTTACTGTGTATAATATGGTGTCCTCTGTGCCAGTTTTGTACCTTATAATAGAGGCAGATTGCCTCAGATCGCTGTGGTTCTTATTATCAAAACTAAGTTTACTTGTATACTAAACAACCACAAGAAATTTGATTCTGTAAAGAATCCTCTTTAGCTGTGGCCTGGCAGTATATATATGGTGCTTTATTTAACAGAATACCTGTGGAGGAAATAAAGCACACTTGATGTAAAATTAATTGTTTTATTTTTATTGACATGATCAATTGCTATTCTGTGCACTTCATTAAACTGATTGTGATGACTTTTCATTTGTTTATAATATGTTGCTTCAGTCTTTGGATTTCTCATCAAAGACAACTTCAAAAATGAAACAGCTGCAGAAATGATCAAATGTATATAATTGATGTAAATGCTGGTCCTTTTCTGGTTTACTCTGCATGAATGTTCAGTCATACGGTTGAGAGGGACTGGTGGTTGTTTACTTTTTTCCCCAGTATGTTAGAACATGAAATGATGTCAGAAGCCAGTCATTGCCCTAATTTTAACCTGTGTTAGTCATATTTTTCTCCTGTGCCATTTGCAGACTTCCTTTTTTCCCCCTCTACCTGTGCTGCAGCTGGGGCCCACTCCATCTGGCTGCGCTCCCTTGCTTTCTTGACTTCACCCCCTGAAATGCTGGAATGACTTTATTGCCCTTCCCTGTCACATTTCCTCCTGTTATTTCTGCACAATATCCATTTCCTATGTGATCTTTCAGACTGTCAATGATACTGGTTTTAATAACTGATTAAACTCCATTTTCAGCTTCATTTTCCAGTTGCTTAGCTCATTTGTTTTTCTCTTGTCTCCATATCACGTGTGTCTTGGTCTTTTTTCTTCCAAATTCCTTCATTCTGTCTACCATTTCTTGTAGTTTAGCATCATTTGCTTCTCCACTATTCTGTTATGTGATGCTTTTGTAATTCCTCTTCTTCTCTTTGAATCTACTCTCATTTTTTTAAAACTTGTAATTAATCATTTCTGTCTTTAATGATTACACTTTATATTCCCTTTTACTATCACTTTTATTCTTGCATTTACAGACATTATATTGATGCTGGTGAGTGCTTAACTTGGTCTCCTTATTATTCAGAAATGAATTATGTTTTCACTCTTTTTCTAATTTTATTACCCTTTCTGATCAACTTCTCCATAGATTGTAACTTCAGAGAAATCATCAACAGCTTCTAGTCAAAATTTCTACGTAATGAATATTGGAATTCATCTATCAAGTCTTCTACCAAGCCTACTAATGGTTTAGGAAGATACTCGCCTATCACTCTAAAAATCTTCAAGAGATGAAGCAGTGATTATAAGCGTTTGGTGAGTAGTCTCAGTTAATTACATTCAATAAAAACATGCATCTGATTTTTGGTATGTATGTTGTCGGTCTTCACCTTTCAGCTATAGTACTTTGTTGGCTTTAGCTTCTCACACAGGATGAGATCACACCATTATTCTGTTACTAGAGAGTGGGATTCTGGTTTTTGTGATTTTTTTTTTTTTTCCTCTCATTATTTTGAACCTGTTTTTGAAGTGTATACCAAGTATAAACAGTGTTTAATAATTATGTCATAAATGATACACAAGCAATACACCCTTCACCCTCTCTGGACACCCTAAACCAGAAGCAATGCAACACTTAGTAACCAGTCTGTATGTCTGTCTTGTCACTGTGAGGTGTTTGTTCTTGTTACTACAACAAACCTCACCAAAGTTCAAAGGGGATAACTGACTGCAAACTCTTGAGGGAAAAACCGTGCCTGTAGAAAAGGGCAGCACATCTTTTATCTTCTACGTGATGTAAGCTTATGTGTGCTAATGTTGACATATGCTGATGTCCTGTAAAAAATAAAATATATAGGACTTAACTTCTATACAAATTCATTTAGTTGGGCAGTATCAGTTAATGTAGAAAATAAACTGCATGTAAAAACCTGTATTTTATTGAGCCAACCATGTTTTCCAAAGGCAGCTTGCCCTTTTTTGGTCTATATGTTTCAAGTTGCATACTTAATACACTTTTTATAAAGCATTTGAAAATTAAGTTATCCTAGCAAACCTCAGTGTGGTTTAACTAAGAGTAACAATTCTTTATTTTCAACATCCCAAGTGCTCTCCTGTAAAATTTCTCTACCAAACAGTTGCTCGCTTTAATTTGAGCTACAGAACTGCATTTTGAAAG
>VZTO01020225.1:5945-23707 GCA_013400615.1 Syrrhaptes paradoxus
CCACACAGAGAAGTAATGCTTTTAAGCTCAATTAATTTTTTTTTTTTAAACAGAGTTTATTCAGGCTGCAGGAAGCAGAAGTTGCTGCTGGGAGCTGTAGAAGGATTGCACAGGGACGGGGGCGAGGTCCAAGAGAGGATATATTTCTTTATTTCCTTCAGGGCTGTTGTTTTTTCCATTGAGAAGAGGGAGAGGGAGGAGGAGATCTGCAAGCTGTAAAAGCAGTTTTCAATCAAGAAAACTTCTTTTGGATAAGTAATCCCAGTTCCCCACACGCTGTTTGGTAAAGGGAATACTTGTGGACAGGTTTTATTTGTATATAACCTTATTAGAACTGTCTGACTCTTTCCAGTATTCTTTTTATATATTACGCCATCAAGGAGCTTTTTATAACATCTATAGTGAAGTATAAATATTTCATAATGGGAAGAGTTATGATCCCTGATCCTCAGTACAGCACATTTTTTTTTCCCCGTGTGAGAGAGGGCATCCACCCTACAAGAGTGGTCCAATTCCCCCCTTCTTCCTGGGGTGACTGGCAGAGGCACAGGAGGCATCACACCAGCACTTCGCAATAACCCCTCTTGAAGAAAATTACACCTTGAAATATTCAACACTTGTTCTCAAAGAGAGATTGTTTGCTTTACAAATTGCAATGTACAAGTTTTAAAAAAGTCCAAACCCATGGAATATTAAGTACTAGAAATATTTAAGTCCAGAAAAAAGTGGTGGAAAAATCTGAAGCTTTTACTTTCTATGTAAAGATTGTTACAGCATTTAAATGATAAATTGTGTCAAAAGTTTTCCAATATTTGTTTGGATGAGACTCGCAGATCTCATATTTAGAGTGATTTGGTTTTCAAGCAAATTTTTAAAACAAAACCAAATTTCAACCCAGGAGACTGAATTACAATATAATCTATTACAATATTTTTACAACAATTATCAAAAAAAATACAGTAATGCTTTTAGAAATGGGAATGGAAAACGAATGGATGATATAGATGTCGAAGTTTTCTGTAAAGTAAGTGTATGACATTCACAGATATGGGTTGGATTCTATACTGTACCACACAGCACCTAAGAACTAAAAAATGAGAGAAATGGATCTCAAAAAAGAATCTTAAAGTCCAGTGAACTTAACAAACCATAACACTGAGTCCACATGATAAGTAAAAACTAATAAAAGTATGTTAAAACCAAACAGAGAAACTAACCCTAAAATAACTCAGTAAAAATCATTCATTATGTTCCAGATGAAACATGTCTAAAAAACTTAAAGAATTTAAAAAAGAAAACAGTTACTACAAATAGGTTAACGAATAAAGCTTCTGCGGTAGTTGCAGGAAATCTAAAGATAAACTTCACCCTGAAAACACTAAGCACCATGTTAAAGACCATGCAGCCACCCTCCTGGTGCATGCTGGAAATATCTCAGCGGATGGCAGAGTTCAGTGGAGGTTCCTCCAGTTCTCAGCGCACCACTTTCACAGATCATAAAATAAACCCAGATGTAGCAACACTGTCTGCCAACTAAAAAGCTAAAATCCTTAGAAAGAACTGTACTAAATGTGTAAAATTTAAAGCCAAAAGGATAAGAAAACACTCATACCAACTTTCTCTTTAAACAAATTCAAGCTGGAATTAAAATAGTTTTGAATAGCTGAAAGGAAAAGCTAATGTATTTAATTACAACTGATCTAAATTAAAACCCAAGTAGAAGATTCATTTAGAAGCAATTTCAAAACAAACATACTTATTTGTCAAATATATTCTAATACAACTTTACTTTAGAAGCCTGCTGAGGAAAAGAATGTCCAAGCAGTTTAAAAAAAAGAAAAAAAAAGAGAACTCAGATTATCTGTTACAGCTGCTTCTCTTATTCTTATCTTAATAGCTTTTCAGGAATCCCACCAAATTTCCTATCCAAATCTATGACCATAAAGCTCACACCAAAGTGTGCTGGCAATATGATTTCGGTCCCCAACAGGAAGGAAAAGGAAAGCCAGTTCCTCAGTGGCTGATTTTGCTATGTTAGCTTAACTTCCAAATTGTCTGGAAGTCCTTTGAGAAGATTAATCCCATCTTATCTTCTAAAAAATGCCAGCAGACCTACGTTGTTTTGTCGGAAAGAACTTTGGGGCAACTTGCCCAACATCAAGGCCCGCCTAGAAGGTCATATACATTTTTTTCAAGGCTAAGAATTTAAAATAAAAATGTCTACAGAATTGTATTAGTTAGTAAAAAAAATGTTAAAAGACAGGAAAGAACTGGGTGATCTTATAAATGAAGAACAGATTCTATTACTGTGTTTAAATTTTTATCTGCACTCTTATCACTCCTTGTGGTTTTATCATTACTTTGGTTAGATCTGTTTTTCCTGCCCTCTATTTTTCAATGATAAACTAAAATTTATTCTCTATCACATCTTTTTCCTGCATGCACCCCTCCAGAGCGAGCTTATTTGCTCTCTTGGTCTTTCATCAATTCATCACTTACAAAGCTCAGTCTGTGTGCCATCCTCACGTAGCTTCTTTTGCTACAGCTTGCTTCACTTTCAGAAAAATCTGAGTCCTCTCATCTCCCCTTTTTTGAAAATTAAGACCAGCAATAGTTCAGCTTTTGTCTTTCCTTATGATTCTGCCCATTTTCCTATATCGTTTTTAGGAACTCATCCCTCAATTCAGACAGGAATCTCTTACTAGGAACCATAAAAACATGTAGGTATTTCTTAA
This sequence comes from Syrrhaptes paradoxus, assembly GCA_013400615.1. Classification (NCBI taxonomy): domain Eukaryota; kingdom Metazoa; phylum Chordata; class Aves; order Pterocliformes; family Pteroclidae; genus Syrrhaptes; species Syrrhaptes paradoxus. Next base: position 8,681 of record VZTO01020225.1, read on the forward strand.
AAATTGGATTGTTTGTGCATGAATTGGATATAAAGGACTTTTAAATGAAAATAAATAAAGAAATGTGTGGGCAAACAGGCATCTTCAAGCAGAAATGCTTCTAAATCCACAAATTTACTTTTGAAAGCTTCCTCTTGGACATGAGATCTTACTCCTGTCAGTTTGAAAAAGAGAACTCGTCTGATATAATTTTAGTTTTAAACCACCTCTATGCACTTTTTAGTACTAAAAAAGTACATAAAAACAAAAGTAAAAATTCCAAATTTTCACAAATTACCAATTAAAAATCCTATTTTATACTTGAAACTTTGAAAATTCAAAATTCCATGCAAGCGTACGCATGCTTCATTTTTCAACCCTGCTTAACTGGAGGGCGGAGCTTTGTGTGCGTGTATCATATAACACACCATAAGTGAGACTCCGCTGAATTATCTCATTCTCAAAATTCATCTGGTTTTAGTTACAGAAGTGCAAAAACTAGTTCAGAACCAATAGGAAATGTTCTACTTTATCTTCCTCTAACTTAGAAATGTCTAAGCTGGTTTTACTCAAGCTTTGTAAAAATAAAAACAAAAGAAGTTGTTTTTTAAAAAAAAAAAACACAACCAAAACAAAACAGAAGAAAAACCAGACCCAGAACCTCCTGTTGCTTGTAGACTGAGAAGCTGAAGTCTCAGCCCTGGAGTTATTTTTATGGACATGCAGTAAGCCACTCAAAAAAGACTTTATAATGGAAACAAAGGCACACAATAACTAAACAGTAACTACAGCGTGACAATAGTAGTAATGTATGTATGATCCAAAGCTCCATGGAAATGTGCTTGTAATGTAAAGCAAAAACAATAGAGAATTATTTGATTCAGATATACTGCGAATAGTATCTGCAGTGTTTGTGCTATTTAATTCTAGAAAATAATAAGTTTAAAAAGCTTCCTACCTACTGGCCATGTTCCATTCAAGCGCTGGATTTTGAGAATTTCTTTCACTCTCTGTCAAAACTCCTCCTTTTCCATTTTCCTTCTCTGGTTTCAACTGATTCCAATGAGCAGTACCAATGTTTATGGATTGAAGATCTATTTGATATTGTCTGTCTTCAACCTCTGATCCAGGGTCTCGAAGTATTCCTAGATTCAGTGCTCTCCTGTAATGACAAAGGGAAAAAAAGAAAAAAAAAATAAANAAGAAAACAATATAATCAACAGAGGTCAAAATCAGATCAATCAGATATTCCTTATCTTGCCCTTTCTACACTGGGAACAATACAGCTTTATGTGCACTGCTCACACGATATTATAATAAAAACACGCAAGTGAACTTATCCCTGTTTTTCCAAACCAGCTCCCAAGTAAAGGGAGCAAGGGGATCTTATCTATTTTTTTTTCTTTGAATCTATGACCATGACAAATTGTTGTCTATTTTTATTGGTTTCATACATCCAAGTTGAAGCTTAAGCTTCTTATTTCCATAAGCTATCCAACCTACTGTTCCATTCTAGGCTGTTGTCTTACGCCAGAGTCATTATTTAGTATATAACTGTTGTCTCCACAGACAACTTAGCAATTCTGCAATTTGTTTAATCATTTATGCTAACAATCTAAAAACAAATAAGGATTAAAGCAGCACATCTCATCCTACGATGAGTGCACTGCATGCAATCTGTAAGTATATGTGTGCAACCCATTTCAAACTGCAATTCCAACGCTGTCCAAACCCAAAAACACTTGAAACTGCTAATACCATTGCCATTGTCACCAACGGAGTATGCTAGTAATTAAGAAAATTAAGTAATTAATTGTATCTACCCACAGGGGCATGTGAATGGCAGGAAAGCCATTTTGATCAAGTTATTCCTGGGGAGGCAGTGTGAGGGCATTGTTCTGTAGGCCTATAAATTTCTCAAATGCTTAGCATAAATATCCTGAAAATCTGTCATGTCAGTAGTGGTATTTCAAAATTAAATGTGGTTTCTTAAAACTCGAGAATGTGTTTGTCAACTTCCCACATACAGAGATCTAACCACAACAACTGTGTCTTTTATTATTCTTTCTAGGCATTATTTCATCAATATAAATGCAGTTCAGTTGGTTTTAGTTGTTTTTTTTTTTTCTAAAAAAAAAACCAACAAACCATGGTAGATTATTGTATGATCCAGTGTCTACTTAGATACTTTGTCTAATGCAAGTAGATATTGGAATATATGTTTGGTGAAATATTACTGAAAATAAAGCACCAAATAACATAAATTATGAAATATGCTCAAGTATATAAAATACAGAATATGACAGTAATTTCACCAGCACAATGAATTATTCTCTCTTGTACTTGACTGTAAAGAATATTTTTCATTTGTTCTTTTCTGAGCAGCTTGAGAACTTGCATCGAGCTGCAGCTAGCACTATATTCCCTAGGTTCATTCAGCACAACCATAACCTTGTGAACCAAATTCCTAGAGCAAATGTGGCTGTATGTGCCAATCTGAAACTCCTCATTGCGACAATGGCTTTCTTCCTCTCATATATTTACTTATTTAAATATAAAACCCAACAGTCAGTCTTTGGCAGACATTTTTAGGTGCAGCAAAATACACAGAGGTACTTTTCAGCCAAAAGGTACTAGTGCATTGCAGGTATGAGAGTCATCCATTGGATCTTTTTTATTTGATCCAATTAATTTTTTAAAATCTCAAGGACTAGGTAATGTTTGTATTGCTTTGGGATATCACAGCCTGATACTCTCACGCTGATATAAAAACTGCATTTTCATTCTGTTCCTACCATGAACAATCTCCTTTATGTAATATAAAACTCTTCCTCTGATCCTTGAGATACACCTTTGAAATCCAAACAAATTGTGTTCCTATAGATCACCCATTTCAAGAAACACATATTTTACACATACATGTAAAATATGAGGATTAGTTATTAATGCCTTGATGTTTCAACTAAGCTGATTATTGCTTGCCGAAAGTACATCCTGCCAGTTTTATACAAAGAACAAAATATAGCCTTTTGGCAAATGAATATATACATACAGCCATTTATATAAGCACTCATTTCTGGTTTTCCATATCAACTATTTTCCTAAGTACACCCCCTATTTAGTAGTTGTATACTTCCTAGAAGGGCGAGAATAAGTTAAATTGCAGCAGAACTGGAATCTTAAGCATACATGCTATGTATGAACTATGCAGAATTTTGATTTTGCAGCTTTTGAAATCCTTGTAGCAAACAAAATCAGGGAAACAGAGTAAGCCAAATTCATGACTTCTCTACCCCTAGCATAAACACCAGCTCTAACGTTCAGCAGAGGTTGTGATGTTAACTATTTCCTCCTTCTGAAAACAACTTCACTATCCCATCTGAACCTTTCGGCAGGTGGTGCAGAACGCAACAGTTGGTCAACAATACAGTAAGATCATAAGCAACCAAAGATGACCATAAGCATCTAACAGGAAACACAGCTTTAATGCTTTTCTCTTTTAAATTGATTTAGTCTGTGTCAGGCTTTTTGTATGTTTATATAAGAAACAGCTCATGTTGTACTAGTTACTACATACTGCTGAATAGGCATAATTCTGCGATCCACGGTAAAGAAGTTAAATCTATTTACTTATATTTCATCCGAGACGTGTAAAAAGCTAAACAAGATGGAAAACAGCTTTCAAGGACTATACGTTATGTAATTATTACAAAATATTCATAGAGTTTATACTCAACAGCTAATTTTTGTTAGCACTTAATACATCTCTGTGTGCACTGATTCCCACTTCCAGGTACAGAGATGAGAACCCTATCCACCCACATTTCAACTATTAAAGGTTTTGTCTGGTGGTAAAAATACTTCCTATTCTAATTTAAAAAGGAAACACACAGTAAAGTTGGATCAATATATACCCTCTACTTGATGGGGTAAAACCAGTGGCACCTTGTTGTACCTGGATATAGATACTGTACAAGAGGATCGCTTCCTCTTCTGATTAAGTTGGTGGAGACTGAGCCCAAATGTAGTCTGAAAGCCCATGACCTAGGAATGATACATGACTGAACTAGTGTAGAAATAACAGCAACGTTTATCACTGACCTAATGCTCCTTAACTGCCTTCTTCCCATTTCAATTCAATAAAGTTTCATAGAACCATAGAATGGCCTGAGTTGAAAAGGACCTTAAAGATCATCTAGTTTCACCCCCCTGCTGTGGGCAGGGTTGCCAACCCCTAGAGCAGCTGCCCAGGGCCCCATCCAGCCTGGCCTTGAACCCCTCCAGGGATGGGGCATCCACAGCTTCTCTGGGCAACCTGGGCCACAGCCTCACCACCCTCTGTGTGAAAAATTTCTACCTAATATCCAACCTAAATCTCCCCTCCCTTAGTTTAAAACCATTCCCCCTCATCCTGTCACTACCAACTCCAGTAAACAGTTGTTCCCCCTCCTGTTTATAGGCTCCCTTCAAGTATTGGAAGGCCGCAATGTTCCCTCAACCTTTCCTCACAGGAGAGGTGCTCCAGCCCTCTGATCATTTTTGTGGCCTCCTCTGGACCCGTTCCAAGAGCTCCACGTCTTTCCTGTGCTGGGGACCTCAGGCCTGGACACAGTACTCCAGATGGGGCCTCACCAGAGCAGAGCAGAGGGGTACAATCCCCTCCCTCTCCCTGCTGGCCACCCCTTTTTTAATGCAGCCCAGGACATAGTTGGCCTTCTGGGCTGCAAGCACGCACTGCCGGCTCATGTCCATCTTCTCATGCACCAGGGCCCCCAAGTCCTTCTCCACAGGGCTGCTCTCAAGGAGTTCTTCTCCCAGTCTATATAAGTACCTGGGGTTGCCCTGGCCCAAGTGTAGCACCTTGCACTTGGCCTTGTTGAACCTCATGAGGTTCTCATGGGCCCACTTCTCCAGCCTGTCCAAGTCCCTAAGGATGGCATCTCTTCCCCCTCCTGTATCAACTGCACCACTCAGCTTGGTGTCCTCCGCAAATTTGCTGAGGGTGCACTTGATTCCTAACATATGCTCCTCGACAAGGCCATCAAATGTGTTCTATCAAACAGGAGAAACTGAAACAGATGTTTCTTAAGGAAGCAATGGACCACAGCTCCATTTGGAGCAACGTCATAAACATTAAGAAGGACGCAGAACAAAAACGTGGTAAACTTAGAACATCTACGATAACAATACTGACCTTTGAAAATGCTGATTTTCTATCAGTAAAACCCCCAACAGAAATGAGCTTTCCAAAGAGAGGTAACTACTGTTTTTTTCTTTTTCTTTTGTAAATTATAGCAAGTAGGTGTCTCTTTGTCACAGGCAAAGAAGCTAATGCTTGAGCCACTGGAAGAGAAACAGAATTTCCCCAACATCAAAGAACATACATAGACATGATCTTAGAAGTGGAATAAAAGAAACCCTGTAGCATGACAGTTCATGATGCGATGGTTGGAGGCAATTTTGAGCACAGCAATCACGAAATGACAGAATTTCAGGAGGCAGTCCTGAAGGGCAACGGAGTCCGGGAAGGCTGGACATTCTTCAAGAAGGAAATCTTAAAGGCCTTCCCCATGTGCCAAAAGATGAGCCGGCAGGGAAGAAGGCTGGCCAGGCTGCACAGAGAGCTTTGGCTGGAACGCAGGAAATAAAAGGAGAGTTTATGGCCTTTAGAAGAAGGGGTAGGCAACAAAGATGTCATGAGGTTATGCAGGGAAAAAATTAGAAGGGCCAAAGTCCAACTAGAACTTAATCTGTCTGCTGTCGTAAAAGACAATAAAAAAATGTTTCTATAAATATATCAGCAACAAAAGGAGGGCTAAGGACAATCTCCATCTTTTGTTGGATGCAGGGAGAAACACTGTGACAAAGGAAAGGCAAAAGGCTGAGGTATTTAATGCCTTCTTTGCCTCAGTCTTTAATAGTAAGACCAGTTGTTCTCAGAGCACCCAGCCCCCTGAGCTGGAAGACAGGGACAGGGAGCAGAATGAAGCCCCCATAATCCAAGGGGAAATGGTTGGCCACCTGCTACACCACATAGACACACACCAGTCCATGGGGCCAGAGGGGATCCAGCCAGGGGTGCTGAGGGAGCTGGCAGAAGTGCTCACCAAGACACTTCCCATCCTTTATCAGCAGTCCTGGCTAACTGGGGAGGTCCCAGTTCACTGGAAGTTAGAAAACGTGATGTACATCTACAAGAAGGGCCAGAAAGAGGATCTGGGGATCTATAGGCCTGTCAGCTTGACCTTGGTGCCAGGGAAGGTTATGGAGCAGATCATCTTGAGTGCCATCACGTGGCACGTATGGGACAACCAAGTGATCAGGCCCAGTCAGTGTGGGTTTATGAAAGCCAGGTCCTGCTTGACTAACCTGATCTCCTTCTATGACAACGTGACCCACTTAGTGGATGAGGGAAAGGCTGTGGATGTCATCTACCTAGACTTTAACAAAGCCTTTGACACAGATTTCCACAACATTTTCCTGGAGAAACTGGCCACTTGTGGCTTGGATGGGTGTACTCCTTGCTGGGTAAAAAACTGTCTGGATGGCCAGTCCCAAAGAGTGGTGGTGAGTGGAGTTAAATCCAGTTGGCAGTCAGTCACAAGTGGTGCTCCCAATTGTATAAGGTTCAAAAAGGCTTAAGTGTCAGGTCCTGCACCTGGACCACAACCACCCCATGCAATGCTACAGGCTTGGGGAAGAACGGCTGGGAGAGCTGCCTGGCGGAAAAGGACCTGGGAGCACTGGTCAACAGCTGGCTAAATGTGAGCCAGCAGTGTGCCCAGGTGGCCCAACAGCATCCTGGCTTGTATCAGCAATAGTGTGGCCAGTAGGACTAGGGAAGCGATCACCCCCCTGTACTTCGCACTGGTGAGGCTGCACCTTGAATACCGTGTGCAGCCGTGGGCTCCTCACTACAAGAAGGACNCAGTCACAAGTGGTGCTCCCAATTGTATAAGGTTCAAAAAGGCTTAAGTGTCAGGTCCTGCACCTGGACCACAACCACCCCATGCAATGCTACAGGCTTGGGGAAGAACGGCTGGGAGAGCTGCCTGGCGGAAAAGGACCTGGGAGCACTGGTCAACAGCTGGCTAAATGTGAGCCAGCAGTGTGCCCAGGTGGCCCAACAGCATCCTGGCTTGTATCAGCAATAGTGTGGCCAGTAGGACTAGGGAAGCGATCACCCCCCTGTACTTCGCACTGGTGAGGCTGCACCTTGAATACCGTGTGCAGCCGTGGGCTCCTCACTACAAGAAGGACATTGACATGCTGGAGCAGGTCCAGAGAAGGGCAATGAAGCTGGGGAAGGGTCTGGAGCACAGGTCTGATGAGGAGCAGCTGAGGGAGCTGGGCTTGTTCAACCTGCAGAAAAGGAGGCTCAGGGGAGACCTTGTCGCTCTTTACAACAATTACTTTGTAAGCTTTTTCTTAAAAATAGACAACAAACAAAAATTCAGTTCCTAAACAAACTGCTCAAAGATGGTAAAATTACAACCATTTTTCTTTTGGCTAACTACTTTGTGTCCTTTACTTGACCAGTTCAATCAACTGCAACTATCGAGTCATACAGATATTTACTTTCACCCAAAACCATTTTTGAAAGGACTGATTTTTCACTGAGCTATCACAGTGCAAGAGAAAAGAGATTTGGTTTTGCACATATAGACAAAGAACTCTGGAGAACTGAATTCCATGGTTTGTGCCTATTTTGCACGTGTGACTGATACCCTCTCGAAAATTAATTAATTGCACAGAAAACATTTTGAGGTCATCATACTGTGCTATAAGAATGCAAATATATAAAAATATGTACAAAAAGTAACTACAGCAATTTTTTTTTATCAAGGAACTATTTCTGTATACTATTTATGTAGCCACTTCAATATTTTTATTTTGAAACATATTCAGAGGAAAAAATTAACACCACCTCCTCATACCCATTAATTACAGAGGCGGTGCTATCCATTTAGGAAGGTCAGATTTTAGTGAACTAGACCACACCAAGGTCAGGACTGGTAGCAGCTCATTGATAATCTAAAAGCTACTAAACACATGAAAGGAATTACAGCAGATCACACATCAAACATTTTGGCCCTGTTCTTCCTTCCTCTAGTCCTACGGGCAGGAAATGCTCTACATATCCTGTGAGGTGACCAGACATTTAAAAGTAGCCCCTTGTTCCAAAGGCTCTGGGACTGTAATCGCCTGAAAAGAAGCTGGAGAACTCCTGCAGTGCAGTTGTCTTCTAGAGTCGTATCTGGAACACGGTATGAATGATCCTACACGGTATGGTAAACTATAAAGTAATTTCAGTTTCTCTCCAAAAAAAAAAAAAAGCATAAAATGAAACAAAGCTGAAGTTTGCAGCTGTGCATTTAGATGTCATCTGTTTAATTACTTTTATAATTTTGTTGTTTAAATTCCTCAGCAAAAATAACAGCATGAGCAAGTCTGAACTTTTAAAGATCAGTTTTTCATTTTTATACTGTTTAATGTTTAGACAGTTTGAGGAATCTCGTTATAGTTTTGAAGCATTCACCAAAATTCAGGGAGCGTAGTATAAATATACAGTTGACAGACTGTATAAATGATAAGTATGCACAATTACAAAGGAAGGTCTGTATGATATTTTTGGATGCCAAATGTTTCTAGAAAAAACAAGTGGAAGAGAGTTTCTCTAAATAGAGTCAGTGAAGAGAGAGCTTGAAGAGTTTAAGTGGGTGGAGGGGAAGTCTGGGGTAGGGTTTAGCAAAAAAAAAGCCAAAATACAATATAACCCAAAGACATTTATGCTTTTGTTTCATGGTAGGAGGAATTTTATCTCAAAACTTAATGCTGTTTGGCTGTACAAGGATCTTCAATTTTGATTTTTCAAATATTTCACGTGTACTAGGTATACCACACACTAAGGTAAATAATCTTCTGAATTTCCCATTGCTTTCATCCTGTATTTTACTTCGCTGCAGTTGATTCACCTAGTTGAGTGGTACAATACCTCAGTCTTTCCAGATGTTCTCTAAATTCACCTGGAAATACTGGGGTTGAGTTTCGCTGAACAGAGTCTTCATACTTGATGCTAATTTCTTTAAATGGTGTGGTACAACCCGGTACAATGGTACAAACTCAAGACGTACTGTCCACAGTATGTTTGATAAGCTGACATGAGACAGGATTTATTTTTGTTGTTGTGTCAGAATATCGAACTCATACCTGGACATCTACCCAAAGTAGTACCGAAAGTTCAAAATAAATACCAGTTTTTCCTTTATATTAAACAATGTGTACTAATGTGTATTTTCAGCTCATGGATTTTGTAATAGATGATGTTTATAGCATAGATAATACAACAAGAAAACACCCTAAAACATGAGTATCCAGCTTTCCAAGTCAATTCACGTTTATCTTTCGCACTGATTAAATAAGTTACTCAAGATGACACTATTTTATTTCTCTTTCTGCAGAATAATTGTATTAGTAACGGCAAGCTGGAACTATTTTTAAAGTACTGCACATGATATTGTAAAATACGGCAATTAAAAAAGTCTTAAAAATTACCTCCTTTAATTTTTCTTTTCTGAAGTCCTCGCACTGCTTTTTCCATTTAAATGTTATGGGGAAACCGTCCTGCTAGAGAACTCATTCCATATTCATTATGAAACAGATTATACCTTCTATGTTAAAAATCAGTATTCTGTCCTCCTTAAAACCTCATTAAACTATTGTTAACGGCATTTCCAAACTGAATGTGAATCTAGGCTCAACAAGATATATTGAGGGGAGTTTACTTCTATATACACTTTGGAAGGGTGGGGAAGAAGAAAAGTTGCAAACAGATTTCTTAATTTATTCTCAGTGATTCTTAGGACTGCAAAAGTTCTTCATAACCATATCAAAATAAAACATATATTGAATAATGTGTATTTCACATTTCCCAAGAGAATTAAAATTTATCTTGTGCATACTGAAAGAAAATAAAAGATTATCCTCTGACTAGAGAGGTAGTATAGTCTCAAGCTCCTTCTAATCAAGTGTAGAAGAAACCAGAGCCATCTGTACTAATTTGATCATCCCACATCAATCACTGCCTGCAAAACACAAAGAACGGCACCTTTCATACACATCATGAGCTGTACGGGAATACTTGAATCTTTACCTTTCTTGTGTGTTTTAACACTAATGATATGATTACGGCATGCTACTTTCTTACTGAATATCCTCTTACACAACTTGAGCTTTTCTAGAGTATTGGATCGCATTAGAAAATCTGGAATTCAGCAGATATCCAGTGATTCACTTTAAATAGTTTTAGACACAAAAGCCAGTGACTATTGGATTACTCAATTGAGAAGCTTACAAATTCCTGTTGAAAACACAATTAGCCTACTTGAGAAATCCAGATCTGCCTGAATGTTGATTTTTTTTTCATAACAAAACAGTATTTTTACAGACATTAATTCTTTTCCTGCTTTCCTCCTAATTTAGGTTCCAAATCAGCTGTTTTTTCAAGATATTGATGCAGATGTGAACATCGTTTTTCTCTGATAATTGCCAGTCTCCTCTTCAGACATGATGCATGTCTGCATAATAACTGCATCCACTGCATTGTATATTCAGGCAAGAAATTTGGTGTACTCCACTCTTCCCAGTCCTTCCTCTTTTTTAAAGATATTATACCTCCCTAAAATTAATCTTCCTGAAAGTGCATCTTGAATATTTTTACCTCTAAGTTTGAATTTCTCCTTTAATGATTTAAATTCAATTTTACTTCTTTTCTTCAGCTACATAATGAGCAAGTCCTGAGTTCAGAGAGCTCAATGAAAAATTGTTAGTGCCCACAAAACATCACTGTTCTACCCCTTTTAGTTTCCTGATAGAATTACAGCTTTCAGCTCACATGCCTCTGGCTAGAAACTCTTGCTAAACAGACAGAAGCTAACGAACAGGCGAGACCTCAATTATATAGAAATGATTCTTCCACATTTAGTTCTTTCTGTAAGTTTCTTGTCAACTGCTTGAGAACCAGACAAAGCATAGTTGCAAGACCTTCCAGCCTTCCTAAAAGCTCTTAGAGAGGTTTTTTCCCCTCTCAGAAAAAGCTTTTGAGCATCCATCTCTTACATTATGAAAGCAAAATACCCCCCTTGAACAAAACCCTTCCCCAACAGCATTTTCCAGTTTGTTCTGGCTTTGCAGGAGGATGGAAGCAGAGGAAAGAAGGGCTCCACTACAGCATACTTGGATTGCAGAGACTACACTATGACTTCTGATGGTATTTCACCAGCTCTTTTAGGGGCTTGTGGTAAAGCTTTTAGGTATGTTATTACTAGAGACCTCATCTCCTCTTTACTACATGGTTTCCATTCCTTCTCCAAGCATGACTCATGCAATCACACCTAAAAGTCAAGCACATCCTCCTCACAGTCACTAGACTTACGACCATTAGAGAAAGTTTTCAACAACTAATAACTTTAAAAAAAGGATGTAAACTTCCACGGAGACATCTAGGAAGGTTTTCTGAAAGAAACAACTAAAGCTATTTTGCACATCACTGAAAAGACTAATTTTTTCCCAAACAACTTTAATTAATTTAGTGAAACATCCACATGCAGAATGATGCAGCAAAACTTCAAGAAAGATCTGCTTGAAAGGTCAGTTTACAAATGAAATTCTGATGGATTCTCACCTCATCTGTAACAAAGCTGTGACTATAAGCCACACATTTAAAGTCCCATTTTTACAGTCAATTTTAAACCCACTAATTCATCCATGTTATTAAACATAATTACTGCAACTGAAATTTATAAAAACTTATTTCAGATTGAAGTAGCTGTAGCTTTTTTTCTTCTATGACGAAAAATAAATTGGTAGCTTTTGTTTTAAAAGCATACTACATACTGAACTTTTGGAAAGTACACTTTTACATGTGCACAGATAGAAACGCCCACACAAACACCCATCTTACTACACCTGCCCATTTGGGAAACAGAAAATTCTATCATCTGTAGTTAGTTTGAGTCTGGTTTAGTAAACATAGCTGCTTATATTTTTTAATGATCTGCAATGCGTGAAGAATACAGTATGTAGATTTTAAAATTATTTTTCAAAAGCATCTTCTACAACACTTGCAGTTACATAATATATCAGGTATTTTTACACTGTGGACATGGAAAATCAACCACTGCAAGCTGTCTGAAGAATAAAGTGTATTGACAGAGAGTCTGAACCAACACATAGCAGACAATTGCATTCCTCTAATTTTTCCGGAATATATATACACACCTATATACACATCCAGCCTTAAACTGGGAAACAGAAATTTCAGATTGGCTTTGCTAATTTGCAAGTTTCTTCGTGTTCCTTGAAAAACTGTCACATACAAAGATTAAATAATATAATTCAATAGTTAAACAACTTTGGTTATCAGGAAGAGTTCAAATCCGTTCTGTACCTATCCTACAAGTACAGGATGTATCTATGTATAGATATTCCTGGTTTCTATTTGTATCACCTCCACACCTGTTTATTTTCTATTGCTAAAGAACACATGCTATCATGCCAGAAAAATGGAGTATCTGTGATTTATGCCAATCATTGACATTGAACTCAATGGAGATGCCTGATACTCTCTCTGTATTTTATTCCTCTCAACATGCACTTGTGTTAGCCATTAACATACCAGTGTTAGCCATTGCCTTGTCACAGGAAAAAAAAAAAAATCCTTAACGACCAAAAGCATCAGAGGGCATGAAAAATGTTTTGTGAGGCTGAAGAACGCCACATTTATCTTGGTGTCCTACAACTAATAAACACCATAAGAATATGAACCAGTCCTTAAAAAAAAAGTGATAAATTTCTATCTTTAAGGACAAAAAAAAAAAGAAATAATAGCTCCTGAAATGCAACAAAACCACTGTATATAACTTTTTAATATGTTTTTTACTGCACCATGATCAGGTTTAATACAAATAATAGGAGATAAAGCAGTGCACACAGTAAAAGCTTAAACATAAGAAACATTAAGGATGACTTTTGACTGTATTTATGGTTGAGCACTAAGTTATCTTGGAAAGCCAGTAAGAGCGAGGAACCATAGTCACTCAAGCAACACAACTGGAATTGTTCAGGATAACAGTAACAAGGAATTAATTTTGCCATGGGAGCTTTGAATAGCATCCCATAGAGAAATACGTTCAAATCACATGTAACCATTCTGTATATTTCTGATAATCCTTTTTGTCAAAGAATTGAAATCCAAAGCAGGCATACTTAAAAACATTAAATAGTAAAGATAGACATTGGCAAATGATTTTGCAAAAGAAAGAAATCTTCTATCCAAAAAGCAGTTTAAGAACTGTGGTATGAATTTGTCATAGATAAAACCCTGTGAGGGACATCAGAGAACCCACAAATATTTATGGAATGAACCGCAATCTGTATACAGAAGTTAACAAATGTCTCATTACAAACGGGATATGGTTTTCCCAGTAACAGAAGCACACAACTTGCATTATATTTAACTTGAGATCCTGTTATAATTAAAAATACGACAAAGAAAAAAAAGTCTGCTTTATATATTACTGGAAAATACTTCTCAAAAAACAAAACATTTGTTGAAACCAAATCTGATGGAAATTATATTTACTCACAGTTAAAAAGAAAACTGTATAGAATAATAAGATTTTTAAAGCTTTCCTGAATTATTTTAGAATAAATTAGTTATCACAGCCAAGACTTATGGATTTTCATTATAAAAGAAAGAAAAGTAGCCTTGATACATGGATTCACTCACACATCTTACGAATTAGCAAAGGAAACCCAGGGAAGAAACGGGAAGGAGTTTGTGTAAAGTGAACCTTACTTAAGTAACTTGTATAGGGAAGCCAATCCAGCTCTTAAAATGGCATTAATTCCTAAGGACCAACTAATTATTTTCTGTCACACGAACAGAAACCCAAACACCTTTCCTTGTTCCCTCCAGTATTTTATAAAAACAGGCAAAATATAAAGCTGCTTGGTTAGAGAAAAAAAAAATTAAAGGGAGGTAACTTGAAAGAAGAAATGTAAAAACTTCTATAATTTTGCTTTGTAACTTAAAACATATAACACAACTCACAAAAAATAAACCTAGCTTTCAGATTTCCTTTTACTTTCCAGTTTTACAGCCTATTTGCAAAATTTTTCATTGCATTCAAGTTGCTGAGTATGCAAACTGTGAAAGGTATCCCAGTATTTTTAGATGGTATTTAATGTCTTTTTTCTTGGTCTCTGTGCATTTTTTGTTTACCTTTTAAAACTTCTACAGTATGTTTAATAATGTTAATGCTTTATCTGAGAATTTTATTAAAATTCTTAGTTCATAGTGCCAGATTCTGTGCTGTGTTTCAAAAGCCTGAAGCACAATGGAAGACTGAGCTGAACCAAGCCCAGGAGGCTGCAATACTACCTTCTTGCTAGGGCTAATCATTGTGAGCCTATGCAATAAATAGGCTCAGGGCAATGACCTGACTGAAAAAAATTGCGTGATATCCCCCAAATTTTTTGAGCTCCTTCAGTTCCCCCAGCCAGCTCACTATACACAAGTACAACCAAGAACACCACGTGCAAAGAGAACTAGGTCTTACAACAGCCTGAGTTTAGATTTGCAACCCAGGTGGGCACAAAACTCATCGCCCAAAGAAAACTGTGGCTAAAGTTATGTTAAAATTCAACATTACATCCACCCCACCCTGGACTGCCCTGGAAAGCCCAAAGCCACGCTTCACTCCTTTAGTCCCATCCATGGGCATGGCTAGTCTACACTAGTCTTCCATGGAAGGGTTGTTCTGGGCAAGAACAACACCAGGTTCCAGTATAAGTTGGGTACGGAACTGTTGGAGAGTAGTGTAGGGGAGAGGGACCTGGGGGTCCTGGTGGACAGCAGGATGACCATGAGCCAGCACTGTGCCCTCGTGGCCAAGAAGGCCAATGGCATCCTGGGGTGTATCAGAAGGGGGGTGGTCAGTAGGTCAAGAGAGGTTCTCTTCCCCCTCTACTCTGCCCTGGTGAGAC
>VZTO01020225.1:23739-41444 GCA_013400615.1 Syrrhaptes paradoxus
TGAGGGTGACAGAGCACTGGAACAGGCTGCCCAGAGAGGTGGTGGAGTCTCCTTCTCTGGAGACATTCAAAGCCCGCCTGGATGCGTTCCTGTGTGATCTGATCTGGGTGTTCCTGCTCCGGCAGGGGGATTGGACTAGATGATCTTTCGAGGTCCCTTCCAATCCCTAACATTCTGTGATTCTGTGTGATTCTGTGGTGAGGGACTTCTCTACTCAAAGACCTCTTCAAACATCTGACGTGTTTTCTCTCCACCACAGTAAATCAAGAGTTAATTTCTGGAAGAATTAATTTGGGGAAGAATCAATGTGGGGAAGAATTAACAGTCTGAAAATATTTTCAAATGGGAGGAAGGGCCATTATTAGTGTTGAGGGAAGCAAATGGTTACACAACCTGATTTCAGGGAAGGAGGCATGTGTCACTCCTGGTTGAAGAGAAACAGAGACATGAGATTTCTGAGGGGTTCATTTAAAATGTGCACAAGGTTATGAATGAAAAAGGAGAAGAAATGACTCTTCTTAGGGAGAACATGATAAGAACTATAATAACCTTAAGCTCTCAATTAAAAAAAAAAAACCAACAAAACCCAACAAAACTATTCACAAGTATTTATCATCAAGAGAGTAGGAACTTTCAAGGCAAGTAGTTCAAAATATTCCTGTATATAAAATGATAATAAAAGAGAATGAAAAGTTTAAAAGGATTACAACTAACCCAAATTCAAACAATTTGTTTGATTTGTTTCATTTTATTTTGATTGGCTTCACTATAATAGGCTTCATCACAGCAGAATTGCAGGGTTTTTTTGAAAAAGGAAATATATAAAACCTATGTTAAACAGGAACAAAGGAAATCCTAATCTCTCCTCCACTCCGTCACCATAAACATCATAGGTTTCAAAACTGAAGTTGTATGGACTTGATGTGCCAAGCTCCATATATACCACACCGCAAATACTAATCAATTGTGTTAAAACATTATCTGAGACAGCAAGAAATATCAAGGAAACTCTGAGTTCAGGCTGCCATGTATCTTTAACTCAGCCTTGACTTTGCAGAACACACGGTAGTTGAGATCACCCACAGCTGAGAAACCTTTTTATAGAACAAAGTGTAGCACACTGACAGAACAGAGACAGCAACGCCCTTGGGAAAGTTTTACTTTACAACTGCTGTTTACTTCTGACCTTAAGCTGTCAAATGATGGCATCTTGATTAAATAGTCAAAGAAACGGACTACATGCTACAATAAATTACAGAAAATCTGGTATTGAACACTTTGTAGCCTCCTTTTTTGAAGAGATGCCTCTCTCACGCCTGTCTCCCAAGTTCACAGCCAAACCGTCTGACCCGAGAATTTCATGATGTGAACCCACAGGCCAGTTTAAAGGCAGCCTGAAAATGGATTCCCAATGTAGTTCTAAATCACACACAGGTGTCAGTGAGAGTGAGCTACACCTGAGTAACAAACCCATCATAACCACACTGTCAGCTCTAAAGCTTTCCCAGAAAAACCAAATGCCCTAAGCACCAAGATTTTCACTGTACTGCAACTCCTTCCCTGCTTAGCACATGCACCTGAGCGGGACAAACAGCCAAAACAAGGCTTGAACATGGAGCACGAGGTTGTTACCATCCTAGCTGCCTGCTGAAGTGTGTGTGCAAGTCACCCCTGGACCCCTGCCAAGCAGGAGAGTGAGTCCCTGTGATCCTCCAGGTCAAACCTGAAGGAATTTGAGAGATCTACGAAGATGCTTTTTGAAATCTCTGTGTGCCTTTAGAGGAGGACTGTTGGGCACACCTAAATACATCCCTGCGAATCTCCACAAAATTCATTTCTTTCTTCCTCCCCTTTCCTCCTCGCACAAACACATTTGTGCAAATACCTCAGCCAAGGCACAAGCAGCATGTCTGACTGCAAGGAAGAACTTTGCGGACAGAACATTTATTAAGTTCTCAAAACCAAATTGAAAGTAACAATAAATCATTGAGGAGGGATGTTATTTTTATATTAAAATCTTTCTTTTAATACACGCATTGTTTGAAAGTTACTAGGAGACTTCAAAAAATTAACAATTTTACAGGTTTCACATTTGAATTAAATGGTTATTCCTCTGAATTCATTCTTTATCGACACTTCCTTGATGCTTTTTTTCCTGACATATTTAATAAGGCTTCCAAAAGAGCTGCCTGGATTAACAATAAATAGATGCTTAAATCATTCCAGTGCTCTTTGATAGGAATGTTTCTATAAAGCATATTTCAATATGCTTTCTATGAAGAACTGCACACAAATTAAAAATTATTCTAAGAATCAGATCAAAAAATTCAGAGCTAATATATGTATGTATATGTAAATACGTATACTGAACACACAGTGATTAAACCAATGAATTAAAGTGAAAAACAAAGTTGTAGAAATGCTTTTCTTATTATAAAATTTATTTTATTTTGACTCTCACATTGTAAGGAAATGTATTTTCAGTATACGTATTGAGGCAAATCAGTGACATACTATTGCAGATTCCAGTAAAACTCACTATTAGAGACATTTCAAGTAAAAATAAGATTGATAGTTAAAGCTGAACATTTTAAAAGTTGAATTCCAAATATAAATTTAGCTTTGAATAGCTTTTGGTATTAGATAATTAAGAAGCTACATTTCTGAAACTCAGTGGGCAGTTCCAGCTGTTATTTTACAATTAGTTTCCACTGAGAGTTTTAAATTAATAACTGCTGCAATCGCCTCAAACATGCCAATGTTAATGAGGAGTGGTGTTTCCATGTAATGCTATCCATATATATGAATATTTTAGTGGGTGAAAGGTCTATGTAGACTTTTTTTTCCCCTCTCTACTAAACATAGAAGAGAGAAATGTAAAGCAGGAGAAGACTTTACTTCCAAGCCCTATTCCAGAGAGAGGTATAGGATACTTATGGAAGACAAAGATGACTTTCCTAAGGTCTTTATGCTAAAAAAAGCACGGGATCAAGTGCAGTAGCAAAGGACTGATATTTAGAACATGCTATTTAATATGATTTTTTTTAATTTAAACCCCAATTCATCAATTAATAAAGCTACAGATTATTAAATAAAAGATTATTGCATATTTGAATTAAATGTGGAGATCATCTTGTTAAAAAAAAAAAAAAANAAAAAAAAAAAAAAAAAAAAGACATTTTGAGGAATAAAACCAACCTGGTCTGAAATTTGAAAAATCAGAAAATAAATTACAGGAACAAGTTTAAAATATTCAATATTACCTTTTTTTTGCCTTAACACAGGAAAAGAACTGGAAATTGTGGTTGTGTAACCCTGTTTCACAACTTCTATGCAATAAAAGAAATATCTCTCCTTGTAATACTATGATCTTATTTTCCTAAAAGTTGTTTTCCTACATAACGTTACCTCTGCAGTTTTAAACATTTTGAAATTAAAGAAAAACTGCAATAGAGGTTTTATGATGCACTGTAATTTCTGATTTCTCTAATTCCTTATGGCACATACGCACACTTTAATAAGCTGCTCACATTTCCATCAAAAACTATGTATGAGGATATTTCATCACTGATTATCATTGTTGTCTCTATTTGATGAAAAAGAAACTCAGGAAAACATCAGCTAATTCCTTGTTTGCCTACCAAATAAGCTTCAATGTAGTATTAAAAAAAATAAACGAAAATGGAAAAATAGTTTGATTAGAATCTTTATAAAATAATCAACTATTAAAAGGAAATTATGCATATTAGGTGTGAATTCTGGGACTATTTAGTTATCTGAATACTAAACTTCTATGCAAAAAAGTTTTTTTAAACTGTAATTGGTTTGAAAAGGAAAAAAAAAGAAATAACCTTTTTGCTCATACTACAGTTACAGAAAATCCAGGCTGTTTGTAACAATAATTTAAAGGTGTAGTTTTTTGAATATAAAGTATGTCCCACAGCAATTTAATACTGAACAAAAAATATTTCTGAAGAGAAAACGCTTATAGATGTGGGTGCTGCTGAAAAGTTTTGAAAAGTATTTGATTTTCCAAACCACATTTGAAAGAAAAACCAGATTTCCACACAGACTGCTGCCTACGTATGGGCTTCTTGCGTGAACTCTTCCCATCATTCTTTCCTTTTCCTTATTCCAGCACTATCAGCACAGACACACAAAATTGTTTATTGCTCCTTCTTTCAAACTGAAGGATTTTTGTTAAGCAATTATGGGTATTACATGATTATTACAAGCACGGTCTAGATAAAGCTCCTTGAAATAAAGATTAATCAGAGATCCTTTATAAGAAAAATAAAATAGTTTTGTTATTTGTAAATGTTTGAGAGTTTAAAAACCGGTGCAAAACACCAAACTACAAAAATGAAAAACACAGATTAACGATATATTTATAATGAAAAACCACAGAGGGATGAAAAGTTTGAAGGAAATATATGAAATAATTTACAGCTACCTTTTCATGATCAAACTCTTTACATGTAAAATTTTTATTGAGGGGGGGAATGTTTGAAGAATTTCCATTCACATTCACAAATTGAAACCAGTCTAAGGACAGCTTTATGCTTTGATCTATGAAAGATCTACACACGAAAATGACCACGGAACGCTCAGACCTGGACTATCAAGCTTTGATGTATGGCATGAATGAAATCCTTGGATCTCAAAAATGATGAATCCAGAGTGGGGACAACAATTAGATTCTTTATTGACCAAGCTGAAGAAAATCGTTAGGGTTAGGGTGATTCTGTTCACCAAAACTTCCAGAACGTGATAGTTTAGTAATATTTATTCTGGACTTTATAAGCAAAGCCTCCAAACAGCCTGTATTCTCTGTGCTCTTTGTCATTGCCCATTTCATTTTGTCTTAATATTTTACCTCAAAATTATTTTACTTTATCTGTTTATGAATACTCCCTAAAATTCTAATAATTAATATTTCACGTCAGAAAACAACCACACTGGGGACGGTTGGCAATTATCTACACCGAGCAGGCAATTTGCACAGTATTTGGTATAATAGGGCCCTTATCCCAATACAGAAATAGAACTAAATATCATCTCAATTTCAACTCTCTGCTGCTTCATATTTAAGCAGAGCCATGTGTCTACTTCCTCTTATTTTTCAGGCAGAGAAACAGAACTGCTGGGTCCTGTGATGGAGATTTCTCAGCCATTTTCCTGTTGATACAGTTCAGTTCTGCTGGTAGCTCAGCACAACTAATGCTATTCATTGCTATAAACCCCCAACATGCACACTTTTTTTTTTAAATTCAGTCCTTTTTATGTCATGTTTCCACTGACTAAAAGTGTTCAAGGATTCTGACTATGCTCAGCTTCATTGCCCTAAGCAGTGTTTGTATATACAGGAAAATACTGTTGTAATCTAAAAAGGTGACAAATTATCTCACGGAATGTGAGATAATTGGGCAGAAAACTGGTTAAGATGACTACAGGCACATTTGATTAGTTCCACTTCTTTAAAGCATTATAATTTATTCATGCTGATGTTCTACATTATCCACTTCTATTAAAAGAGAAGGAACTAAGGAAATGAGAAGGAAATGAGGCTTTTTGAGCTACCCCAGGAGATGCTCCTCTGCTCGCTGCAGCCATCTCCATACACAGAAAAGGATCCTCTGGCCTCATGCCCTCAAAACTGCTTTATAAGCATTAAAAGTCTGTTCTTTTAACAAGTGATTATCAAGCAGAGCTAAATAATCTGCTAGCTTTGTAATCTAGAAGAGACTTAAACAACTGGACCTAAGTTGCTTTGAGTAGGAGGCTAGACTAGATGAACTAGAGGCGCCCTTTCCAACTGAAATTATTCCATGATTCTATGCTTCCCTTGGATTTTTTTAACAGAATCACCCACACAATCGTTTTTAGCATTCTCCATATTAAAACATGTATTTACATTTTCAGAGAAGTGCCCACTTCTTAATCTTAAATTATGTCCTCCAAAGCAAACAAAGCATTGCTACAAATACAGCTGCTAAGTGTACCTTTGATGTTAGGTACCCAAGAACCCAGAGATAAGAGAATTTTATGAAGATCTTAAGGAAAAAAAATTCAGTTGGAACTTTTATCCTACTAGACACCAGGGAGCCAAGCAAGAGCAAGCCTAGGACTGAGAAATGCATTTTTTTTGCCTACACAAAGATGCTTGTTTTTTCCTGTACTTACAGCATTTATAGTTTCCCTGTGATGTGACTTCTCTGATATCAAATAACCATCTGACTTTCACTCCATCAGGGCATTAACAGGATTTCCCTATTTCAGCATTCTTCCTCCCCAAAACTGCTAGACCTTTCGCTATTTTGTCAAATGTATTTGGCAACTTCAAAAGTGTGATCACACAAGCCAAGAAATGACCACATCATCTCGTTTTCCTGCAGCCTGCTGAGTCATCTCCAAGCAGCAGCCCCCCCAACTCAAAGTTGAATATGATCAGGTAGTTTAAAACCCACAAAAATGTGGTTCTCTCCTTCACTGCTTAGCAGAAACTTCAATTACCCTGACTACCTGACTCCTCCACAGTTCTAACTTCTTCCGCTCTTTAGCCAGCTGCCTCACTTGCATCCTTATCCAAAATTTCCTTTATTCTGCTCATCGGCTCTGTCTCAAGGCTTTCTGGTATCTACAAGAGTTCTGCTCCACAGAACTGGTAGGTTCTTGATGGGAACATACAATTCTGGTCGTATTTGTTGAAGACAAAGACACCTGAGCTGGGGTTTAAGAATCAGAAATTCACAAGAAACCATTAAAACAAAGAAACCAACTCCTAGGATTTAGTAGAAAAAAAATAATTGAAAATGAGAAATGGTCTCTTATGGTGTCCAGCTAAACATGTATTGCTGTACTTCTTTCAGGAGCCCTATATTTACTGTTATGGTACATGTATCTTTGTTTACTATGTGTATTAATAATCCAAACTGATTTAGTCTGTTTTCTACTGCCAAAAATAGTTATTTTTAGATTAATTTTTACATGGTATAAGAAAACTGAAGTTACTATGTCAATACATTTCTTTCCAACTTCCAACAATCACCTGAAAAAATATTTGTGCCCAAACTTTTGGGGCACATTATTTTTCCAACATTCCATTTTCAATTTAGTTCTCTCTCCAAGTTAAGCAAGTAAGTTATTTTTCCTAGGACACAGATGGAGTCACTCCAGCTTACAGACCAGAAGTCACCTGGTTATTTAGTACAACCTGCAGCCATACCAGTTTTACCTTTCACGTGCTGGCATTCTGTTCATGACATATGAGCACATTCAGTTTTTCATGCATGAATTTATGAGACAGATTCAAAAGATATTTGGAAATTCTATTCAGCCTTTAGCCATGAAAAAGTTTCTCAGCCTTTCCTAAAAGAACGGTTTCAAAATGAGAAGCAAAAATTCTTCTATCTCAAGAAACACTCCAAAAGTGACATTAATTGCATGTGGTTGTAGTTCAGACCTAAACAGAAGACTGTTTAAACCAAAGTGACACCACAAATTAAGCTTGTATCTCCGCTCCAGAAACACTGTAAAGACAGTGGTTCAGACAATGATTTATTTTCTTTTATTCTATTAAAAGCAGCAGCAGCAAATTAGAGGAGAACAGAGACTGGAAAAAGACAGATGACGACATGTTGGGACTATTAGAAAGCTGTAGCAGCTAATTCTTCAGCAATCAACAGGCTGCTGTAATTTTTTTTTAAAGTTTCTCAAGCTATTCTACTTCTTGTACCTCTGTTGATATTTACTCAGAAGTCTTCCACTAAAATACACGAGTTACGCATTGTGTGGGTTTCCTCATTTTATCACTTGATTTTTCAGCATTCTGTATTATCTCCAGTTATACATTTTTGCTGTCTAGCACCAGCTACCTTAAAAAGGGCAAATACTGGGTAAGTTAAGAAATCTTTTATTTGGAGAATTAATTAAATTAATTCACAACTCCACGGGTCTAACAGCAGTACAAAAATGAACGGCTCTCTTCAACCACGCTTCTGTGACTAGAACATGCTCTGGATCAAAGAATATGTAACTAGAAAATGCATCTACTTTGAATGCAAACTGGAATCTTACTATTTTTAATTAAAAATATTAATTTATATTACTTGAAAGTGTTGAAGCTTGCTTAAACACATCAAAATAGTAACCCTCTTCCCAAAACCAAAAGACCACCCACTGCCGACTTCAATATTGGCTCATAAAATGCTGCAAAGTAACTTGACACTCTGCCCTGACGTATTTTAAAAACACTAAAGCTAGTATAATTGGATGATTAAAGGAGCAAAGATAAGACCGAGTCACTTGACAGCTGCTGAAAAATTAGACGAATGGTCAGTGAAGCAGTTAGAGAAAATTACTGAAAATGGCAGACATTTCTCAGAAAAACGACACGGGAAGCATGATGTTGTGAGACTGGTCACAAAGAAGCCAGTAACAGATGAGAGATGTCTGTGACCCAGGGTTTATTCCTATCTTACCCATTTGGTGTCTTGATTTCTAAAGAAAGACTGAAGTACATTGTAACTATATAAAAACTATGAAAACCAAATATACACTGCAGAAATCTAGTCCCGAACATTTACATCTATAGGACTCAGAGACAATCACAGAATCACAGAATCACAGAATCACAGAATCACAGAATCACAGAATCACAGAATCACAGAATGGTTTGAGTTGGCAAAAGGGAATCAGAAATTTCAAGCAACTTAGTGACTTCTGGGTTGAAAAATCACAGAATTTCTGCTTTGCGGACAAAACCCTAGATGCAAGGACATCAGACTCAAAAATGTCAACTGGCATAGTTTCATTGATTTTAGATGTAAATTGCATCCTTTCTATTCCTTAATCACTGATTTGTGAACACTGCAGTTACCCCAGGTGACAGAAGCACCTTACGGAAGCTGGAACTTGCAGATCCCATTTTGCAGTAAGGGATTTTTCTGATTAATATTTGGTTGCCATGAGAAAAGAATAACCTACATTTTAGAGTGCCTTCCCTCTCAAAGCAGATATCAAATGGAAGTCTCCTGTGACAGAGAGGGCAGAAGCAGGAGGGATCTGTACAAAGGTCAGGAATATCTCTTTTATCTGTGGGCACACAGAGTTGGATCAGGCCCTGCCACCCAAAGCCACTGCTGGTGCCAGGCTGTAAGACTCCTTCTATGAAAGCTCCATAATACAATAGATACAATGCTCACTTACAGAAAAAAAGAGAGAAAGAGAGAGAATGTTTTGAAGGGGCATAACAATGTCNAGTATAACTAAACATACAAGCAAACCCACTAATTTAAATATTTCCACAGGGAAAAATGAAGAAAAAGACTCTCTTTACAACTTCTAAGTGATCAGAAGAGAACTAGAGATATTTCATGGTCTCCTAAAAATCCTCGTCTTGAAAAAAAGTAAAACTTGCTGTCATTTTCTAGGCAGTAAATGTTTTACTGCTGGGAAAAGATTTTGATGTTTGTAATTTCTATTGAAGAGCACTATGAAGTAGTTAAAAATATTGCCACATCTGAAAAACAGACCAACGGGAAGTAGAAGACACTTGTTCATCTGTATTTCTGTGACTTTTCTCACTTGGTATTATTTGCAACTATACTTTCATGTCTGGCAACATTGCCAACTCCACTAAGGATCATATATTACTTTTAGCATGTTGATTACATATGTTCACCAGTTTTGCTGCCTCTATATGATTAGTGTGGTTTGCACATACTTAGTGACACAATCCAGAGCATGGCATTTTCACAGAAAATGTGTTTACTGGGAAAGCGCTCCTTAGAAGTTTGCGTTCTTTTCAGCTTTGATCTGCATGACATCGAGAATCTTACAGTTCGAATATATGTTTACAATTTATATGATTAAGATCCATCTCCTTTACACTATACGGCTACTGAGTACTTTGGTAGTCACAAAAAATTTCCTTTTCTCTTAGGTGATCTTCATAGCAGCTGAACAAAAGAAAGCCTCTTAAAATGTTCTCATCTGTAAGCGTGAGCTTTGCAATGATTTGACATTTAAATTCCGTTATTCATCAGCACTTCCCAAAAGAACTTGATTTCTCTAAATGGATTTGAAAGCCCACAACTGAAGAAAATGAGAAAAACCTGCTTTTGAATATCAAAAGATTGAATGTGAAAACTATTTCTACAGGCTGCACATACTCATTTTATTGATCAATTAACTCCTCACAAAGTGATTTTTTCTGGGACCATCTATGAAAACCCGAAGCCCTTCCCCAGCACTTACTGGTAAATGTCTTTTCTGAGCACAGCTCTGCTGAGAGGGTTGTCAGCCTGAGGAGCCATAGAGACTGATCCAACCTTGAGAACCAAAGTGTCTTCCTTAATCGCTGGATTAGCTGTAGTTAGGAGAAAAGAAACTAAGTGTTGGATTAGAAGTCAAATGCAAATAGCAGAAACAGTGAAAAACTATTTCTTAAAAACTCTAAATAAGAATGTATGCTAAGGATTCAATTCTGCTCAGGAGCGGAAGCTAACGCAAAAAAAAGCAAGCCATAAAATCAATAGTATTGTCGTGATACATAAAAGACAAAACTACTGTCACAATCTCCCCACAGAGTTTTATCACACAACTAAATCCTGGTCTGTGACTTCTCATTTTCTCTGATGTTTTTTATTTCTTTTTTTTTTGTTGTCCATAATGATGTTGATCCCACAGACTTCTTTGTGATCTGCCTGTTTCTCCAACAATTGCTTGGTGAAATATCAGCATATAAAGCACTCTGAATCATGCACCCTTATTAATACGGGCTTAGACCATTCCGATGTAAAACACTGCAGGGTATTACAATGTAACCATCCTAGTAGCATTTGGTATGGGTTGCAACACACATGAAAAGTTAAAATACAAAGACTGAAACAAGAGAACCTGAAATCCGATACGAATACAAAGAACAAGATGTAGTACTGGACAGTAAATTCCACATCAATAACAAAACTACTGCAAGAAGAAAAATCTCTGCTTTCCACTTCATCATATACAAATTTCAGCCACATGTAAAAATTCTTAGTTTTAAAAGCAGTAGTCATATTAGATAGAAAACCAAAGTTTTGCCAGAAGAAAACAGCACCACATTTCTTGCAGTAAACAAATCCTGAAGTTTCCTTATAGGAAAAGACTCAGACTACTGATATTCTCAGAAGACACAGACATACGCAAAGCATTTGGATAAGGTTCTGCTCAAAACACTCCATAGGAACTAGGAAGCTCCTGTGAACACGTGATGCAAGCTCCAAGAGTTCATCATCTGAAGTGAAATCATATCATAGAATCATGTAACGGTTTGGGTTGGAAGAGACCTTAGAGATCATCTAGTTTCAACCCCCCTGCCATGGGCAGGGACACCCTCCACTAGACCAGGTTGCTCAAAGCCTCATCCAGCCTGGCCTTGAACACCTCCAGGGATGGGGCATCCACAACCTCCCTNTCCAGGGATGGGGCATCCACAGCTTCTCTGGACAACATGTTCCAGTGCCTCACCACTCTCAGTGAAAAATTTCTTTCTAATATCTGGTCTAAATCTGCCCTCTTCCAGTTTAAATCCATTACCCCTTGTAATCACTACATGCCCTTGTAAAAAGTCCCTCCCCATCTCTCCTGTAGCCCCTTCAGGTACTGGAAGGCTGCTCTAAGGTCTCCCCAGAGCCTTCTCTTCTCCAGGCTGAACAACCCCAACTCTCTCAGCCTGTCCTCATAGGGGAGGTGCTCCAGCCTCTGATCATCTTCATGGCCTTCTTCTGGACCCACTCCAACAGCTCAAGATGGTTCACTTCAACACCAGGGTGAGACATAACAGGGACAGAATGACATCCCACTTGCTCCCACATCCAAGGAAATTCTGCAAGACTCTTTTACTTTGAGTTCTGAAAACCAAATGATAGTAGCAGAAAAGAGTTTAAATATTTTACTAAAGTGTAAAATGCTTGGTGTGAAAGAACGAACGAAATCTCCGAGCTTAAAAAATGGCTTCACCAGACCCCTTCATGTCTTAGTAAATAAGATACTGTACTTTGCAGCTACATATATATACACACATATGTATATTTTTAAAAGCTAAGAAATCACAGAATTCATAGAAATAATAATAGATTTTGAAATAATTTTAAGGAACACCCAACTAAACATGCAGCAGAGTGGTAACACAAGTTCAAGTTCCAACACACAACTGCATCAGAACACAAAAGATTTACTTTAAAAGAACTTTATCTACTTAAAAAGCGAAGTGATACCCTTTAGTCCTCAAAGCCCAAGAACCCATATACAGATGGTGTGGTTGCCAGAAGTAGGGGAGAAAAGTTAAGCTGACAACAAAATCTTGTTTGTGACTAAATTTTCAACTTTTAGATCAAAAAATGAGTAAGGCATTGTACTAACAATTAGAATTCTTGTCACTGTACTCTTACCATGTTGGATTTTTTTTTTCTGATTCTCACATAAGAAAAAGGAGTGAAGGTATTAAAGATATTTCAGATTGTAACTGTAATGTAATTAGGTGGCAAATGCCATATTCTGAGAAGTAGTTCTTAACAAAATAGGCTAAGAATTTTAATTTGTCTCTGACACTTAGCAAAGCAAAACAAACACAGGACTACGCATCACAGACTCTATTATGGAAGCATTTTAGGACTTTTTTTTTTCAAGGCTGGGCATGGTTCTTTCATATACAGCTTCCTGTAGGTCAAGGAATTAAGTCAATCTTAAAACAGAATCTTAAACACTGTGACCCTTCAGCAGTTTTCAGCCACTGTTTCCCATAATAGTCTCTCCAGTCCTGAAGATACAGTCTGCATATATTTTGTCCTAGATATATAACTTTAGCTGTAGATTCAGTATATTTTCTACAAGTAGACACGCAAGCACAGTGATCCAGCTGCAGGGCCCATAGAGTCCTTCACATTCTTTTTCTCAGAGAATTTTTTGCAACACAAATTGATGCTAGCAGCAATGGCTTTATATTTACTTTCAGATTATTAAATACCAATTTCACTTATTATTCCCAACTGACAATTTTTTTTTTAGACATCCAGTTATTTAATTAATTAAACATTTCCAAAGATTTTGTATGGGGATGTATTTAAATTAGAATACCATGAGACACAAAGTCAAACTCCTTACAAAAACCTAAGCGCATCAAAACTTCGCAAACATTTTATCAACTTAGAATTGCAACCACAACGAAGAATGAAAAAGTGCTTAACAAGACTAATTTTCCATAAAACTGCATTTATTATCGTGTAAATATGTAATTCTTTATTAACTGAATCCTGTAATATTTTTTTTTCCTTTACATTCTCTGAGGGAGAGCAATGAAACCTTTCTCAATTTTCACACTTTTCATTTTACTGGCTATACCTTCAGCTGTCTAAAACCTCCTCTTCCAAGGTGTGTTAAAAATTAGCCTCAGAAGACTAAGATCCCTGAGCACAAGTTACTCAGTCTGACTGCTTCGAAACTATTTAACAGTAAGCAAGGAGGATGCCACAGACCATTTGTTATCACAGGCTTCAAAGCAGAGAGTCACGCTCATGTGACAAGAACGTATCACTTCTAAAAATGCAGGACATACGTTTATGCAGTATGACATCTTTTCTTCTTCAGCATCAACAAATTCATCGTGTCCTTTCTAGTGTCTCCTGATATTTTGCTCCCAGTACATACTGGAAAAAGTTCCTATTGTCCTCAAACCATCCAGAGGTGTATTTTCCCTGTCTGTACAACTTCTTATCAGTTTTTTGCAATTTACAATTTTTATTTAGAACATTCTGCTATGCTGTAATTCTTGTTTCTATTTGTTACATACTGCTTTAATATATAGAGTCGTCTTTACTTCATCAAGCGTGCACTGTTGGCCAGAGCTTGAAACACCACTTGATGTATCAACAAATCAAGCGGCATTGGATATAGTCTGGGATAGAATGCTGCCCCCAAGGCCACCACAAAAAGAAACGTTCATCTGGTGCTGCAGGAAAAACCATGAAACTAAAGCGCTTTCGAATTGTGCGGCTGTATTCATGCAGGCATGTGTGTAAACTCCTCCGGAGAAAAACTGTTCCACTGATTATTTCATAGTGTTGGTGTGCCACAGTTCATTGTGCAAGTTTGGTTTGGGACTGCATGAATAAATAACAGATTTGCTTTTTTTTAAAAAAAACTTTATGCATAAAGTCCCAATTACATGCATTTTTAGGGGGGAGGATCGTTTTGGTAGCTATCACTAAGTACAAGGTATGAACAGCAGACAACTGACTAGAAGAGAAACCCAAGGAATTGTTTTTCTACTTGCCCTGCAGTCATCATAACTTGAAACACATAAATCTTATCAAATGGAAAAAAAAATCTCTTAATCAATAAATGCTGAATGAGGTCTCTTGGGGGCATATCTCTACAATACATAACACTTTCCTGACTTAGGACACCAGTAACCTGCGTCACAGTCAACCCTTACTCCTTATTATTGTTCCTAATTTCTATCATTCTTGAAGACAAGAAGCAGTAGAAAAGCGATTTATTTCACATTCAGAAACAGTTTTGGAAAATCTGGGGTGAAAGACCAAATGAAAGGGGAACGGTACTGATTTTCGAGTGACAATATTTCAGAATTTTCCAGGGGAAGAGGTTAGCTGGCTTTCATATTAATTTAGTAAAGCTAATCTTTAGTCTTATTCTTTAAAAGTATACGGAGTTTTTCTTTATACATCCACGCTTAACCCTGGCAATTCTGTTCTCTGCATCCATTTTCAGCAACAAGGCAGATTTTTTTATAGTTTCTTTTTAATGAAGTATACAGCTTTAGAGCTACAAAAACATACTTTAAAAAAAAAAATTCCTTGACAGCATGCCCTAGAACTCCCTTCCAACTGGAATCATAATTCCTTCTCGCCAATACAGCCAGTCTAATTTTATCTTCCTGTCTTTTCAGCATTCCCAGTTGGAAAATTGTAAAGGATACTGGCAAAAAAATGATCAATGTAAATTCTCACTGTCTGCACTACTTGCAATCAGGTTATGAGAAAAATCTAAAGACTATACTCTTCGGATTATATTGTGTGCTCTCGTATATAACGGCAAAAAAAACCCCATACCTATAGGAGTTACGTAAACATATAATGATACCAGAAAACACTTTTTTCTTTTTTTTTAAATTGATAGAGGAATTGTTGGTAATGGAAGTGATTGCATTCCTGCCAGCTGTTACAATGTGTAATTTTAACGTCAGCATCTCTATTTATATATAAAGATTGTAATAGAGATGTAAATATATTTTATGCATGAAGGAAAAACAATTTCTTACAGAAAAAAAAGTATTATCCACAGACCAAATACCTGCTTCGCTATTGCATGGTTTTCTAGGTGGCAATTTCCACCAGAGCTAAGGCTCCACTGCTGGAACAGGCGTCTATGGAAGACTGAACTGGTATCAGCATAATAAGAGATGACACAAAAATCACCACTGCAGAATCTCTTTCCACAATTCTTGACTTTTTTTTTATAATCACATTTTAGATGCAAACTCTATCGGTATAAGGAAAGCAGAGGTCAAATAAGTACCTAAAAGTAACTTTTCATCAAATCTGCTGAGAAGTAACTTGAATGTCAGACGTAACATGAATGTCAAGATGTTATGATGTTGGATGTCCTAACTCCGACCCTTAAAACTGAAGGCTGAAGCAAGGTCAGCAATTCAACTAAGTTAGATATTTGTCTACAAAACAGCAAAAAAAACTTGAACATGAAATACTGTACCTTCTGCAGTATGACGATCTTCCTCATTTTTGGGAAAGAATACTCTTATTACACCAGTGTTGATATAAATCAGAGGCAAGTTGCGGGAAGTTAGAGCATGAGTCCTTGTAGGCTGGCCTGGTGATTTTCTTTTCTCCTTTTGACTCCTTGGCAACCTGGCTTGAAAAATGCTTGCAATTGCGTTAAGCAAGGGAAAACAGAGGACCACATCAAAGGCCTGAGCAGAGAGAAGGATCTCATGAAGAAAGTGAGGCGAACCATCAGTGTGACCTTCTGACAGCTTATGGAACGTTCTTCGTTCATTTCTGGATATCAGTTTGTGCCGGACATTTTTTGTCACAGCTTTGGTATAAGTGAGAGAAAGAAATCCATGTTGTTGGTGTGAGCCATCTAAAAGCTTTGCTGTTGTCTGTTTCAAGGAAAAAAAAAAACAAAACTGCTGCAAAAATGTACACATATAACATGCATCAATTATCACATTCTCTGTTAGTTAGGATGTTTAGGTTTCTACATTTTTAACAGCTTTCTACTGTCTCCAAATAGTAGAAAAAATTTGTTTCTTTTTTTTGAATGGACGATTTGTCCACAGTGTGCTCACACCTCGCTGTATTGTCTCAGCTAAAACTATGAATTGCTGAACATCTTTTTCCTTTCTGATGATTCATGTTGTACAAAATTCAAATCCAGTCAATGGGAAAAACCCCCATATATTCAAAAGTCTAAATTTACCAAGATTTTCTGATCATTTTTCAGACAGTTAGATATTTTGATTTCTCCTTCACTTTAGAAGGACATTTTAGAAGTAGATTTTACTCATCATTTAACTAAAGATACACTGAACTGCACTTTAGAAAGAGCAGATTCCTTCCCTCGGGACAGATTTCCTAGCTAAAGATGACAATCAGATGCTCAGCTCTCAGAAGATGTAATGTACAGTTTCCATATTATCTCTGAACATCTCTCAGTCACACATTGTGAGTGAAAAATGCAAAAATAATAACTAGGAAAAACATTTTTTAAACCGTATAATAAAAATTTTGATAGAATTCTGTAAGACTTTAAATATTAGCTTTAAGCACATGAGCATAAATGAAAACACTTGGCAAGTAGTTGCTTCGTTCAGCATCTTAAGTTTGACTAAGAACAATTTAATGTCATTTAAACCTTGTTAACACAAGAACAACATCTCTCTTAAATAAACAGCATACATAGCTCAAATGCTAAAAAAAATGCAAGCTTTTATGATTAAGTGAAATAAAAAAATTAGTAAGTTAACTTCCTATGAGAACTGAAACAGAATAAGAGAAAGTACTACCAACCAACATTCACAATGAAGATAAATCAGACCACACAGAACTTCCACTAACATAAAAAGATTCTACACAGTCATACATTTGGGAAGATAAAGAGCCCAGTGTTATAACATATAAGGTCTTTCCAGGATAAACAGGCAAGAAAAAAAAAGGGATTAAATATCTCACACTGAGATATTCTGTATCAGCAAGTAAAGCTTCAAGTATTTAAAAGAAACACTCAAAGATGAAATTGTCGCTTGTTGCATTATCATAGGAAGTAATTTTAAAAGGTTGCGTAAAGGTATATTGCAGTAATACAAAGTACTTAAATCCCTAAGTAGATAACAGAACAAACAAAATGCAGCGTTCAGTACCGGCTTTTACATATTTTGTCTCCAAACATTAGTGTATGGGCTCACTTTTAATATAAATGAATCCCATTGAGACTCCACTGGACTGCTGCCACGTACCAGGTTGTGAACCATCAACCCTCATTCCCATATCTACCAAAAAATGACAACTATTACTAAAGGATAAGAGAGAAATAACCCAAATAATATAACCAGGTTAAGCAATAAATACATTCAGTAAAAAGAAAAATTACATTACAAAAAACTAAAGCCATTTGAGTTTTTT
>VZTO01020226.1:1964-39936 GCA_013400615.1 Syrrhaptes paradoxus
TCTTTTCAGCCATCTTAGGAGACATACACCGACCTTACAAAGCTTGGTGTTACATATTGAGTGATAGCATATCTGAGTTTGCTGCATGCTTTTAACTACTTAATAGTATTATTGTACTAAAAATTAAGTTCTAAAACTTTTTTTAAATTGCTTACACATAATTTTGGAAGTATACCTTCAGCAGCTCTGTGGATGCAGAAGATAGCTGAGTTGTTATTCCTTCAGAATCCAAAGGTGAAGTTGCTGATAAAGGCATTTCTTGTAGCTTTATTATGGATAATTATATTAAATTATTTGCTTGTATCTTAGATAAGTTTATGCTTCTCAGTGCAATTGGAGCTATGCAGTAAAGAGTCCAGTGCAACAATTTGTGATTCTGAAGTGGGGAAAAATATGTAGGTATTGTCATGTGATCTTTTGCATCTTAGTTCATATGGAAACTTTTACAAATGGTGACATATTTGGAGGATGTGTTTGCTTGATTCATAGTTGTCGGTGGCATTGTAGGATATAGGATCCTTTGATGTAACTAACCAAGTCTAGGGGCAAGAAGAGAGAAATTTGGCATTGAAAGAATTTTAGAATTGGAAAAGGTCAATAGAACAAGGAGGAGAGGGATAGCAGAATATAAAGGAGTAAAAATAATGGAGATATTATAGAAGTGTATAATATAGTTAGATAATGAGAATGGAAGTCAAGAGACTGATGCCTTATAAGGATAAGGTGCCACAAATAGATCCTCCTGTCATAGAATGCCTTGAACTGCACCAAGTGCCTATAAATCAGATACATTTTTGCATACCTCAGAGAAGTTGTAATTCCCTTTAAAAGGCCAGATACTTAAAACATTTCTCCTTTTAAAAGAAGAATTACTGTCTTTTTATAAGTTGACATACACTATTTGCTTTGTCTTCTCTAAATTGACGCTTCATCTCAGATGAATGAACAAAAAATATGTTTATTTTAATAATTGTCCTGATTTTCTTTTTATCTTGAGCAGTCATCCAGAATTTCTTAAGGTATTGGGTTTTTTTCTTGCATTAGGAGATAAGTTGAAAATGGGGACATTTGATTCTTGATTCTCTCTCATTTATTAACAAACAAGGTACAAAGCCATATTTTGATGAAAACAAGAGGAATCAAAAATTATCAAAGGATAATTTATTTGTTCACAGATAGTAGTTCCTTATAGGCAACCCATGGCCCACAACCCTCTCTTTACCTTTCCCAGGGATAAATGGACTTTTCTTTTTGGCATTTCCTTGTCATCTCCTCTTGCAGGTTCACCGTGATTTTTGCCTTCCCCTCGACCCAATACCACACTGTAACAAAACCCTTTTGCTTACCTTTATTTTTGGTGGTGATAACTGTGTGTGTTTGGGTTCAGGTCACTTGCTTTGTGTCTATTTCCATTAAGGAGTTTTTCTATTTTTTAAGGATTTTCTTGAGTTAAGTGTGAAGCTATGGCTTATACCACTGTTGACCAGATAGTTTATAATAACTGATATTAATGTATTTTTGCTACAAAATTATTTTCAAAACGGCTTATTCTCGCTTACATGTTCTCATGGAGTAAGTTCCACTAAGTGTACTTCAGTAGAGAAGCTGTGTTTCTCTGTGTATTCAGTGACTGTGGGCTTTTTTTATATTATATAATACATTGCTTTTGTTTCCTTACCACACAGAATCAATCAGAGCTCATACAGTCTCTGGCTCTCTTCAACTGGAATTGTACTTTGTAGTGAAGTTCTCTGTCATCAGTTCATGCATATTTAATCTTTAATGGTGACCACAGGATCTGCATAATGCACAGCTTTTGATAGTTTTGCGTTTATTGTTTTCAAACATTAAGGAACATTGTCAATGTTGATGGTCCAAAGTTAAAACATTCTTCTAGAAAAACATCAAATAGAAGTCTTTTACAAAAGAAATTATTTGATTTGAC
This sequence comes from Syrrhaptes paradoxus, assembly GCA_013400615.1. NCBI lineage: Eukaryota > Metazoa > Chordata > Aves > Pterocliformes > Pteroclidae > Syrrhaptes > Syrrhaptes paradoxus. The sequence goes on from VZTO01020226.1 coordinate 3,910, forward strand.
TAAATAATGAACAACTCAAACAGGACCTTGCCGGCTTTTCACGTGGTGGTATGGCATCACCAACCCCACTGCATCTTCCCCTGCAAATGGAAGGAAGTTACTTTTGGGTATGGTTGTTAGAATGTGTATGCACGAGTGGCTTTTTATCTCATCTGACACACTTTCTTCTTAGGAGAAGGCAAAATGTTTGAAAAAAGACTTGTCTATTTCAAGCACATCATTTCACACAGAATGTGATTGTCATGCACCTGGCCACAAAGCGGGGCTGATGACAGAGAAGAACAGTATTATGAGCTCACCTACTAGCAGCTGCAGGGAGTTTGTTGCAGTTATACTGATGGCAGGTCACCTTATGTACGAAAGAGTTAGTCTAATGAAATAGTACCATCTAGCTTTGTACACACTGATTTTTTTTTTTTTCATGAAGTGTTGTAGACTGGAGTGATTTCATAACAGAGGAAAAGTTTTGATATCTTCTTTTGCTTTGAAATGATCAGGTCCTCAATACTGAGTGAGATATTATCATTACTGATAAATTATCGAGCACAATTTTTTCTTCAGGTAAGAATTTCATCTTCCAGTATGATGAATGTCTCCTGTCTTAGACTGGGTGCACCTAGCTCCTTTAAGATCCAGAGGTTCAAAAGCTGTGCTTGGCCACTACTATTTTGCAGTTGCTTGAAATATTCAATTTCCTCCTCTTTTTAAGTACATCTTTTAACTGAATTGGTAGTATTAGAGAAAATACAGATTGAATATAACTTTCTTTTCCCCTAAACTTAACCAGATTTGATTGTGGTTTTACATAATGATGTATATACACATATACTTCTTCATATACATGCATATAGCTGTATTTTCCTTTTTAAGCTAATGGACAATTCACTGTATTGAGAAACTTTTATGTTGTCAGCTGAAGACTAATTCTTGCACTTTAATGATGTTTGATTTTAATTTCTTTTAACTGACTAAAGGCAGCAAACCATGATCTTCACTATTTCCCTTTCCAGAAAGCTACTGATTAATGTAAGGGGTCTTTTTTCATACACACTTCTATACATACATACATACGTATATTTGTGTATGTATACATACATATGCACAAATTACTTTCCAAATCCATGTCCAAATTAATTGTTAATTTGACATATTTGACATATTTTTAATTGAGAAAATTTATATTCTGTGAAACAGTACCAAGGTCATATGCACACAAAAATTGGAATGTTTGTCTGTATGCTGTGATTCGAGTGAGAATAGGATTTTTCTGTTCACACCTAAAGCTATTTCCCTCATGCCTGTGTTGTCCTACCTTTAAGAAGCAGCTTGCTTTCAGTTTATGCAGTGTAAATACTGTGCCTCATGCATGGAGTATATTGACACATGTAGAAGTGTCTTTTTTATTAATTTGTGCAAAGTATAATACATCATACATTTACTATGTTCTGAGTATTTCAGATCATTTTCTTCAGGAAAAATCTGGACTCTGGAGAGGTATAAATTTTGTTGGAACTGAGTGGAAGTGTACACAATAATTATTTAGTTCATCTCTGGGCTACTTTTTAGGTGTTGTGAAGGAAAAAAGCAAGAGGAAATAAGTTGCAGTCAGAGGTCAATGTAAAGAAGTCCAGGTAAAGCAAAATTATTCTACACTGTAACTAACTTGCCCTTTTCCCTTTGCCTTGTCTCCCCCCCCCCCCNNGAGGGGGGTTAACCAAAAAGAAGAAAAGGTTTGGCAGCTGAAATAGTAGCATCTAGAGTTGTTCTCTCTGATTTTTTTTTTTTTCATGAAGTGTTGTAGACTGGAGTGATTTCATAACAGAGGAAAAGTTTTGATATCTTCTTTTGCTTTGAAATGATCAGGTCCTCAATACTGAGTGAGATATTATCATTACTGATAAATTATCGAGCACAATTTTTTCTTCAGGTAAGAATTTCATCTTCCAGTATGATGAATGTCTCCTGTCTTAGACTGGGTGCACCTAGCTCCTTTAAGATCCAGAGGTTCAAAAGCTGTGCTTGGCCACTACTATTTTGCAGTTGCTTGAAATATTCAATTTCCTCCTCTTTTTAAGTACATCTTTTAACTGAATTGGTAGTATTAGAGAAAATACAGATTGAATATAACTTTCTTTTCCCCTAAACTTAACCAGATTTGATTGTGGTTTTACATAATGATGTATATACACATATACTTCTTCATATACATGCATATAGCTGTATTTTCCTTTTTAAGCTAATGGACAATTCACTGTATTGAGAAACTTTTATGTTGTCAGCTGAAGACTAATTCTTGCACTTTAATGATGTTTGATTTTAATTTCTTTTAACTGACTAAAGGCAGCAAACCATGATCTTCACTATTTCCCTTTCCAGAAAGCTACTGATTAATGTAAGGGGTCTTTTTTCATACACACTTCTATACATACATACATACGTATATTTGTGTATGTATACATACATATGCACAAATTACTTTCCAAATCCATGTCCAAATTAATTGTTAATTTGACATATTTGACATATTTTTAATTGAGAAAATTTATATTCTGTGAAACAGTACCAAGGTCATATGCACACAAAAATTGGAATGTTTGTCTGTATGCTGTGATTCGAGTGAGAATAGGATTTTTCTGTTCACACCTAAAGCTATTTCCCTCATGCCTGTGTTGTCCTACCTTTAAGAAGCAGCTTGCTTTCAGTTTATGCAGTGTAAATACTGTGCCTCATGCATGGAGTATATTGACACATGTAGAAGTGTCTTTTTTATTAATTTGTGCAAAGTATAATACATCATACATTTACTATGTTCTGAGTATTTCAGATCATTTTCTTCAGGAAAAATCTGGACTCTGGAGAGGTATAAATTTTGTTGGAACTGAGTGGAAGTGTACACAATAATTATTTAGTTCATCTCTGGGCTACTTTTTAGGTGTTGTGAAGGAAAAAAGCAAGAGGAAATAAGTTGCAGTCAGAGGTCAATGTAAAGAAGTCCAGGTAAAACAAAATTATTCTACACTGTAACTAACTTGCCCTTTTCCCTTTGCCTTGTCTCCCCCCCCCCCCAGTTTTGGCTTGCCCTGCCACTAACCTTTTCATACCTTCTTATTTCTTGTTGTTAATCCAAGGTAACTAAATGTAGTTTAAGCATGTATATACACCAGGCTTAAATGCTTAAGCTGGAAAAGTCTGATGGAATTTTACAGTGTTGTACAGCTTCTTCCTTGCCTCTGAAATTCTGAAAGGCAGATAAAACACCAGAAATATCTTGGTGAGATTTGTATAGGGTCTATAAGAATTGCTGTAACAATTGCAAAGGTGATGTGATATCAACCTAACTTGCATGTGTAATCAGGAGGCTGTTTCAACAGGAACCTGCCAGTGTCAATAATATGTGCCTCATTCTGTTTACTTTAAACAAATTTGGAATTTACACAGAAAACTAATGGAGTCTCTAGTGTCTTGCAGATTTCCTTGGCTTTATCTCCCATGTATAATTAATGTAACCAAGTGAGTGAATGAGCACTTTTCTGTAGGAGTCAATAGGGAAGTAGGTCTGGAAAATGAGTGAACTGCGCAGATTAATTGCAAGGCTACCTGCCTGAGTATCCTGTTGAGAGACTCAGAAGGAAATGCCAACCCTTTTGTATCCAAGGGATTTCTTTATTAAAAGTTGGTCATAATCTAAATAACATTAGATATCAGATTGTACTGAAGATAATGCTTTATTGTGACTGTCCTAGTCTTAACAATTGAAAGCTATTAATTACTGTAAGAGAATAATTCATATGAATATTGATCTTAATCTACTCAGCTAGCTTGTTACTATTCTGTGTAATGATGGCCAGTTCCAATAATAATTAGAAAAATGCATTTTCTAAAATGTACAGTGGTTGACTAGTCAGCAGAAAGATTTCAATTAAAGTTTTGTGTGAACTACTTTTTGCAAAAAAAAAAAAAAAAAAAGCCCAAAATCTCTGAGATTGGAACATGATACAGTTAAGGACTTTTGGGTTTGCTTTGCATTTTTTTAGTCATTTTAGCGATCACATGTCTTTTGAGTCTAGATTTTTATTTCTGTTTACTTTAACAAAAGTGCTGCTTATCAGTATTGTGCGAGTATTTTTAAATTGTTTTCCTGAAGGGAAGAAATAATATACAGTGGGGATTTTTTTCTGGCAAAGTTTTAGGAATATTTTAAATCTATTGGTTAATTCTGTCTGCAGACCTCTGCTGTTTTGACTGCTATTAATGTACCATCTGACAGTATTAATCTAAAATGTGAAGCCAGTCTTATGAGTGGTAGATAGGAACAAGGAAGTGCAAGAAGGAAAATCCTAAGTACTCAAAGGAAAGAACTTGTCAGTACATACTGTGTTCAAGTTCAGACAGAGGTTTTTTCCTTTACCATTTTAGCATGAAATCAATGGGGAATGCACAATGTTTTAGATGTGTCTGAGACTGCACAGCAAATGTTCACCAATAAGATTCTCAGCTGCCACACAATCTGGCATAGCTCCTTTCTGCTCCACAGCTCCCAGTTGCATTGAGCCCATTGTCAATGTGATGCCACTTTTTGGCTCCTTGCCCATCTGTTTTAGTAATTACTGTCACATAAACTGATATTTTTAAAGTAGAAAGCATGTTGTTGTGAAGTAAGCCCACTGGAGTTACCTTTTGCAATGTCTTAAAACAGTTTATTGACTTGTTACTTTAAAATATAAATGTTCCATCAGCATTTCCTGCAATATATAGAGAAGGATACTATGATGTTTTTTAGCACAAGACAAGGGACTATAATGAAATATAATCCAATTTTGAAAATGCTTGCTTTTTGTCATTGTAACGGTACTTTCAGAGTTTTAATACTTTTTTTTGAGATTACAAAAGAAAACAGTGTCCTTGAGTAAAATATTTGTATTAATAAGTTTTGGCAGACATCATTTTTTTAAGTGTAAAATATACAAAGAAGTGGTTTGCCCTATCCAAGTTATCCATTAGCACAACAGGACTATCCTAAATTACCTCATTACATATGTCAGCTGAAGTACAAAGATTTCAAGAGGATGAAGAGCAGCTTTATTCTTAGAGAAATTGAATAGAATCAAAGATGAGTTAAAAGAAATGTGGCATCCAGGGGCAGAAAACATCCTATCATCAACTTAACCCATTAACAAACCCAGAGGCAATGGCAAAGAAGCCAACACAAATGTCAGTGGAGTGTGCCAAAGAGCCAGATGCCGCCACTGGGAAATGACTTCCACAGCTTGGCATCTGTGCCTTCTGCTTGTCATTCAAAGAGGAAGAAAAGCTGGGCAAGTGTGATTATTTTGGGTTGTGTATATAGAGCTCGTTTCCCTCTCTTCATAGCTCTGTTCTTGGCTAATTTGCATCAGACATATTAGCAACACGCTTAAAAAGGACACAGGAATGTCTGTACACATATATATACACACAAAATTTGATATCTTTTACATTTGGGTATTTGGGCAGGATGGAAGAGGAAAAGGGGGAGACCGTGGAAGAGGCAGAAGACTACAGAGCAAAGTAAATTCAGAGCAACACATAATAGGATTATGAAAATAAGTGTTTACCTTCCATGTGTCTTAGAGATTTTTTTTTTTTTGTGATTTTCAATAGTGGAACTTCAGTAATGTGTTTAACACTTCCTAAGTCAAATCTCTGTAAATCAAACATATTCTTGATGTGTTCTCTTTGCAATGACATTGCTCATAGCAGGTTCAAAGAAGTAACATTTGGCAAATACAATTTTCACAATTTAAACTGAATTATTTTATGTGATTATTCATATTATTCCATTATACTTGGATAATATAGAATCATAGAATCATTAATTTTAGAAAAGACCTCAAGGATCATCAAGTCCAATCCAACGCCACCTAACTCACTAAACCATGTCCCCAAGCACCACATCTACGCGTTTCTTGAACACCTCCAGGGATGGTGACTCCACCACCTCCGTGGGTAGCCTGTTCCAATGTCTGATCACTCTTTCAGTGAAGAAATTTTTCCTAATATCCAGCCTAAACCTTCCCTAGTGTAACTTGAGGCCATTTCCTCTTGTCCTATCTTTTGTTACTTTAGAGAAGAGGCCAGCACCCACCTCACTACACCCTCCTTTCAGGTAGTTGTAAAGAGTGATGAGGTCTCCTCTCAACCTCCTCTTCTCTAAACTAAACACCCCCAGCTCCCTCAGCTGCTCCTCTTAAGACCTGTGCTCCAGACCCTTCACCAGCTTCGTTGCCCTTCTCTGGACCCGCTCCAGCACCTCAATGTCCCTCTTGTGGTGAGGGGCCCAAAACTGAACACAGGATTCGAGGTGCGGCCTTGAATTCTGATTCACCAGTGCCAAGTATAGGGGCACAATCAATTCCCTAGTCCTGCTGGCCACACTATTGCTGATGCAGGCCAGGATGCCGTTGGCCTTCTTGGCCACTTGGGCACCCTGCTGGCTCACGTTCAGCCGGCTGTCAACCAACACCCCTAGGTCCCTCCCTGCTGGGAAGCTTTCCAGCCACTCACCCCCAACCCTGTAGTGTTGCAGGGGGTTGTTGTGACCAAAGTGCAGGACCCAGCATTTGGCTTTATTGAACTTCATACAATTGGCCTCAGCCCATTGGTCCAGCCTGTCCCGATCCCTCTGCAAAGCCTCCCTACCCTCAAGTTTGATGTCATCAGCAAACATACTGACTAATATATCAATATATGCATCCAAATATTGTTTGATGGCTTCTTTTTAAATTGCAGGAATAATTTCTGTCCATGTTACCAGTAGTCTGACTTTTCTTAGTAGGCCTAGCCAGTTTAAACTATTAAAAATGCCTGCAATAATTTGAGTGGCCTCCAGTGACAGTGGGGCCACTGGAAACTGTATACTATAACTAGTAACTGGTAGTCTTTTATGGTTATAGAGTACCTAGCTGTATATGTATAAAAGGTGTGTTATCATATTCAGATGGCTGTATGTGTATGGATTGGGTGGGGAGATAAATACTGTGACTTTGGATAATTTTTCACCTCTTCTGTTTTCAAGTCTGCATGTTCTGTGGAAACATTTGTGGAAAACAGAGATCTTGTGAACAGTCAAAATCCCTTTTTTAAAAGTGAAAATACAACAGTAGTAAATATGAAATGAAAGTGCTAATTAATTCAGGGAAAACTCTTTAAAGATGTATTGATCAGAAAGAGAGACAATTTGAGGTGAACTATAGAGTTAAAATATTACTTTCCAAAGCTTATAAAAGCTCACATAAGACCGTTTTTATGATTCAGCTGTCAAACATGGTTGCAAAGACCCAATTTAAGGCAGACAATAAAGGTTTTTGATGAACACTCGTTCAGTACGCTGTCCCATTGACAGAGCAAGCCTTCTTTTTGTATGGTAATGCTGCATTGTGAAACGAGACACAGTAGGTAGGAGGAAGTTGAAAAGACTTCAGAAGCTATTATCTGTCTTGGAACTAAAGGATTTTTTTCCCCACTTTAAGTTTCAGTATCCTATGTCTTCCATGCATTCAGGACATACTAAAGCTGTTTAACAGATATCAGTGTGATAGCATGAGGAATTATGAGTAAGAGCAAAGTTGTGGTTGGAATTGGTCTGGACAAAACAGTGTTATTGCTGTCTGAGTTCTTATTTAAAACCTTCAGGTCTATTTTTTTAGGTTCAGTAATCATTGCTGATGACAAGAACTAACAAGACGTAACATCACTGTAATTTGTATTTTAGCAGAAGTGGAGTTTTAAATTTTTTAATTAATTACAAAGATTTTGACAGGATGATAGAATAGGCACTGTGCAATTTAATGTTTTTCTATCATAAGAGATCCATATGCATAGATCTTTACAGTTCTTTCATAGTTAAATCTTCGGGTGCCTTATCCTGGAGTAAAGCCTTTATCATTCAGATTTGAAATCCAAGGGTATCATCACTGAAATATTTTAGCTTGCCAGTATTACATTTGAGTTTATTCATCCTTTCTACATTGCTTCAACTTCTCCTTATGGTCTAATTTTTTTTTCACTTCACCTTTTTAGACTTCAGAGCTTCACAGACTTCACTATGAAAACCTTGCCACATAAACTCAAGACACTTTTTCCTTTCAATTTTTCTCGATGTTTTCAAATTTATTTTAATTAGGTTATAACAATGTAGGCAGTGCAGGTTCTGACTATCAGAAGGAGTAGTTGTAACTGAATTCTTAAAGATTTAAAAGCAGTTTACCACAGAGGCTTGAATAATTTGATAGGTGTTTGGTAATTTGTAAAAGGTAAGTGGCTAGTTATTCCAACATTCAGTAAAAGATTCAGAGTTTTAATGTTATGGAACCACAGAATGTCGCAGGTAGGAAAGGACCTCTCGAGATGGTTGAATCCACCCTGTCTGCACAGAGCAGGATGAGATACATTGGGTAGCCGGTACGTAGAGACCAGGTTTTAGGTATCTCCAAAAACAGAGACCCCACAGTCCTCCCAGTAAAATACATTTTCTTATATTTAACTGGGATGGCCTGTTTTCCATCTGTGCCCGTTGCCTCTTCTAATTTGCCTGGACAGTCCTGAGAAGCGTCTGGTTCCATCTTCTGTATTCTCTCCCATCAGGTATTTATGCACATTGGTAAGACCCCTCCAAACCTTCTCTTTTCATGGCTAGCAGTCTCACTTGTCTCAGCCTCTTCTTGTACATCAGATGCTTTGTTCCCTTAATCATCTTTCTGGACCCTTGCTGAACTTGCTGCAGCATGTCCATCTCTCTCTCGTCCTGGGGAGCACAGAACTGGACACAACACGTTTGGCCTCACCAGTGCTGATTTGAAGGGGAAGGATCACCTCCCTTGTGATCTGCTCACCAGACCTTTTCTACCACATCTCGAGATGCTGGAGCCCTAGTTTGCTGCAAGGGCATGTTGCTGGCTTATGTTCAGCTTGTCCTCCTGGTCTTCCATGTCCTTTTCTGTAAAGCTGCTTTCCAGCCAGTTGTGCCCCCACCTGTGCTTGTGCATGGGGCTGTTCCTCCCCACATGCAGGACCTGGCATTACTCAGTGTGCTCTTTTCATCTTCTTCATTACCAGGCTTCATCGCTTTGCTTGCATTTTTAGTAGTAGTAGTAATTTTTGTATTGCTCTGAGTAATGGAAAACTCTGATTTTCAGACTTTTCTTATTCCAACGCCTTGAGCTGTATTTTGTGAGTGATAAATTTTCCCTGTATTTTGCAGTTTGCAGTTCACAGAAAAAAATATTCAAATATCTTATTATGGTTTAATTAAAACCTTTTGTTTATGCTACATCACAAAAATGTGAATTTTGAATTATTGTAGGCATTGGTGTTTTATTGTGTTCATGCTGAGCTCCACTTACGTTGTTTAAATGTTTTTTTCTTTCCTTTTGCTTTTCATTTCTCTCTTATCTGAAATATTTAATATCCTAAGATTTTGTGTACTGGCTATTTGGAAATCAACACATAATTCATATGGCTCAATTGTTGTCACTGGTGTTGTCCACATTATGGTTATAGCTGTTAAAGGTGAGCTTTTAGAAAATCTTTGAGAACTCAGTGCCTTGAATTTCAGTGACAGTCTGTTGCATTATTATTTTTTGAAAAGCCCAATGCAAAGAGTTCGAGTGGTTACATTGCAATTATATGTGTTAATGAGTTAGAGAAAGGATGAACCAAGCAGGGGCAAAGCTTCTGAGTCATTAAAAAAAGTTTAAAAGTACTGTAAAGAAGGGAAAATGTTAGTGATCTTTTTTTGGAATTTGCAGCGCTCTATTTCTGTGGCTGTAGGTTGGAAACAGATTGGATGTCAGACTGATTGTCAGCGTTTGTGTTAGTGGTTTTGTGTGTGGGTGGTTTCTCAAGAATTTTGCATTTATTGTAAAAAGTACTGGGGTAACTTTCCTATAGCTAGCTAGGTATTAAAACACATAAGATGTAATTAATGTATAACAAGAATTTGGAATCTTACCTTTTGTTTCAATGAAAAGGGACTCTGAAATGTAATTCATTATGAGAGTATTATCATTTGAACAAACAAACTGAAAATACCATGTGTGGTGTGTGCTGAAAGGATTCGACATGATAAGTTTTAAGCAGCTTCAGACTTTCTCTTTTTCCTTCTGCTGTTTCTATCACAATAAAAACTAATTTCTTGTGTGCTTGAATAAACATCTACTTATTCAATATATGTGCATTTTTATACTTACATCTATAGTAGATGGTGGTGTATGATCTTAGTTAGTTATACACTTCATCTTATTGATCTATCCTATCATCACACTTTGGGATAGTACTTAAAAATCTGAATTCTGGCTCACTAGAATGTTTTGATCACATAATTTACCACTTCACAAAAAGTTGAATTGAAATAGCTCTTTTATATCAAACAATTAAGACCTGTTTGTGCAGTTCTGTGAATTCTGGTACAAGGAAACTAGTCCAGTGTTTTCACTATTAAAATCTACATGGTGCAAGTCCTTAGGGATGCATAATTCCCTGCATACTTACTATGCCATTCTATCTGAAACCCTTTTCCCATGAGCAGAAAGATGACATGTTGAATACCTGAACATCATATAAAGTCATACTAAGAGGTGTGTGACAGCAAACACCATTCCCCCTGCCTTTAGTGCCAGAAACTCCTTCATACCACCCAGAAAAAGTGATGGGTTAGAGGTGTTCTACATGAACAATATAGAATCGTTCCAGTTTGTTCTGTGTTGAATCAATCCTGTTACTTGGCTATGCAAATCTAACAATACAATTTATATTTGTTTACCTACAAATATGCTTTTAAATCACTGCATCTTTGCAGGTAGATGTTTATTTGGTTACAGATTTTGTTTGTTTGTTTTGCTTCATCTATTTAAGTAGAACAAGAAAATTAAATCATACTAAACTGTGTAGGTTTATACTACATGAACAAATGTGGCTATAAACTAAAAGTTGGTTTTGTTAAATTGATACAGAGTGCAGCATGATAGGAAGACTTGAGCTGGAGCTGTTTATTCTGTGGCATTTTGAATGCTTGGTATGTTTAGCTGCTCTGGAGTAAATTAAAAAGGATTACTATCAGAAAAGTCTGATGGCTACACTCAGAATAGGTGGCAGAATGAGAGCGCAAAAATTAGGAGCAAGTGGGATATTTCAAGCTGAAGAAGTATGAAAAATGTTTGTGGCTGGGTAGATGCAGTAATGGCTAACAGCAGCATTTTTGGGTTAATGATGGAAAAGAAAAAAAAAAAACAAACAAACATAAGAAAACCAGAAAGAGAGGCATTGCCCTGATTAACGAAAGAGGTAATCACTGTGTAGCTTTTGTTTTAACAGGTAGATCACAGATCAAATTTTGGTGATGATAGAAAAGTCTTTGTTTGTTTGAGACCACTTAAAATACTATAATTTATGCAATTTGTCTGGAAAACAAGGAAATATGTTCTTGGACATGTTTATTTGTACGGTAAAGGTTTATCTGCATACTAGAGAAAATCCTTTGAAAGACAGTGTCTGGCTTACTGTGTGAAATAACTTCCTTTTTACTATCGGCTGTTCTGTAGGCTCGTGTTCTTTAGCATGCTTCATTCATTAAAGATGTGTAACAGTATGAAACAGCTGTTCAACCACATTTCTTTGCATGTTGTTTTTGTTTAGTTTGATGGTCCTATGCGGATAAGTTTTCTCAGGTATACCCAGTGCTGTGTAAATCAGATTGCTCATTGGTTCATATATAATGAAACAAATGTACCACACAGTACAAAGCCAAAATGACAAAAATACAGTTGAAATTGAAAGAAATATAGAAACAGGGCAAAATATGAACTAATAAATCCTGCATGAAAACATCTAAATACTTAATTTTACGTGTGTAAAGCTTTTGTTTTGCCATGAAAGACCTAAAATATATGGTACTTTTGTATGTCTAGTATATAAATAATCTGATGACAGCATAATTCTAAAGTTCATGCATGTTTTTAAAATGATTTAGTGTTCTCATATAGTTCTCAATTTTATCCAGATGCCTTATTCAGTCACAGCAAAAGCACATCACTGAGCATTTTATTTATCATTCTATGTCTTAATTCACTCACAAATTAGAACTGCACTGTTTTGAAAAATATAAAGATTGAAGTGCATTTTTTGTTTCAGTCTAAGATTTCTCAGGATGTTTTTTCTTGAAAGAGACTCAACAAAACACGGTAGTAGGCTTCTGGCAGAAATCCTTCACGTGACATGCAATCAGTGATTAATTTTTCCTTTATCAACTAGATTACTGATATTAGCATATACACTGCTCTGATCCATTGATATCAAGGGAATTTGCTTCTATATTTTATTTGTTTAAATCTGAAACTAATCCCCAAATTTTTTAATGAATTTGTAATTTCTGTGTAGAGGAGTCAGTTATCTTGCTTCAGAAAAAATTTTTTTCATTAGTGAGTGAGCATGGGATAGAGGAATTGAAGGAATAAAGGAAGGTTTTCCTTCAGAATTTGCTTTCGTTGACATGAGGAATTTTTTCAAGAATTCAGTAGGTGGGACACTTAGATAACATGGCAGAGAGTGAGTGTGTAGTGTGTTGTGGAGAATGCTTCAACTTCCTAATCAGTTTCTGTCTTAGGATGTTTTCTTAGAGATTATTATCCTCAGGAAACCTGTTCAAAGTCCTGCTTGCATGATTAAAATATTTTCTTCATAACTGTTTTTTGAAATAAGATGTATTTTTCTCGTAATTTCAGAGTTTATGACTAATTATTTAGTTGTTGAAATTGCAAGGGGCCAGCATTTCAGTGGAAGATTAAATTATCTCCATGTGTATTTTCTAGTGTGTTAAAACCTTGCCGTGCTTTAAGATGAAACCAAGGGGTAAGGTTATGTATTTAATTTAAGCATATCACATTTCTGAGATAATTCTCTAGTGAATCTGAATGCAAGTATCCATAACACAGGTGTTCCAGTAGCAGAAGATTCTATTGCATTATCACCATTGAATGAACTCTGAGTACTGCGCACACTTGAGATAGGGCCTGGTGACTATACGGGTGCTGCTTTCAGTTGGGCTAAATTGGACTTACCTTTTACTTTACATGCAGGTACCTGCCTGAAAAGGAAGTGAACAAGTGATATTTTTGTAATTCCTCTATAATGAGTCACTTAAAAACAAATTTTAGGCAATTTATAAATGATGGATTTTGCACTCTCCCTCTCCTTGCATTCCTCCAGATTCACAATAAATGAGGTTGCTTTAAAATTTTCACTTCTATGTGAAATTATTTTGAGTTGGTATGTCATATGTTTGTTTTCATTCACATAATCATTACCAAGAGTTAGAAAGCCTAGCTTTTAGTAACATGATGTGTGAATCAGTATTTCACAGCTTACTTTTGGATAGAGAGTATAATTTTGTTTTTTCAAAATTCACCTTCGCAATGAAGGCAACATAACTTGCTTCACACAGACAAGCTACCATTTGGAGTATAGTATTTTAGAGATACAGCACTTGTTGGTAGTGTCTTTTACAGCCTCTTATGTATTAATATAAAAGCAAATCTTAGTCCATGTAAGTTGCTGCTGTATTGTTGAACTGAATGTCATTCCATACCCTCTACAAGATTTTTCTAAGATTTTAACACTTCTACAAAACTACTATTAATGAAAGATGACTGTTTGGGATTTAGTGTACAAAATCAACTCAAGTTGAGAGCGCTGATGTTATTTAGCTTGAATCTTTTTTTTTTCCTTCCTTCTTTTTGTATGTCAAAGGAAAAAAGTGCTGTAGCGTGGTATGAACTATTGTGCCATGTGCACCTAGAATATATCATAGTTGGCATATCTGTAATTGAGTTGTAAGTATGAAATTCCTATTAGGAATCTATGTACCGTATTAGCAAAGCAGTATCCATCCTGTACTATGTTATTTTGGTAACATGATAGCCAGATTTGAAATGGAATCCAAAGGTCATATAGTTGGCATCTTATTGAGAATTACTTAATCACATTTTCCTTCTTCTCACTGACCTCATCTCACTCTAGCCCTGGCTACAACTGCCTACATTGCAGCAGGTGTGGAAACCCTCTGTTTGAGGGTTTGTGCAATTTCATTTTTTAAATCTACAGTGAAGAAAGTAGTTTCACTAGTCTGAAGACTGCATATCAGCTTTTCTATGGGGGTGGCACTAAAATAATCAAGTATCTGATTGTTTGGGGCCAGTAAATTCATTATATTAAATGCATTGGTCATTTTTATTTTTCAGATTGTCTCAATTATTGAAATTATATTAGCAATTGCTAAATTTACAATAACAACAACAGATAATGACAACAGTAAATTATAGTGTTCATCCCAGACAAAAGCCCATTATTCCCTGCATTTCACTTCCTCATTTGCAAACTAGCATTTGTAAACTAACTTTGAAAGTTGCATAGCCATGTTCTATTCAACAGTAATGTACTGGAGGTTTTGTGTGTTTTTTTTAAGGAGCAAACATCCTTTGACAGAATAGAAGCTCATCAGAAAAACAGTGTAGAGAGTTAAATTCAAGCACAGAGACTACACATGATGATGTGGAAAGTACATTCTGGTTATATCATGTGGTTATATATTTTTTTTAAGGAAGAATGTGTCCTCCAATAAAACTTAAAAAAAAAATTTTTTTTCAAATACCGCCGTACACTGCAGATCTGAAGAATGATTTATTTCAGAGAGGTTCCCAGTTCTTATAAAAAAAGTCTTGCTACCATATTTCTAATATCTAATAGTAAATTTAATTGATAATTTCATGAGCCCGTCATTGGTAGTTTCAGCCATGTTTAGAAGATTCTAAAGTACAGGAGTTTACTCATTAAATATTTAAAATTTTATTAGTAAAGTGCACAGTCTCCTGAGTTCTGTGAGATTACGTGCTAAGGAATTTGCTTTTACTTTGTTAAATGTTATAAATCTGATATATTTATAATACAATGCATTTGTTATGTTAATCTAAATATATACATATCGGAAATAAAATTTATTATGTCATCCTTCATGAAAACATCTTGCCTCCAGCTTTTTTCCACTGTAATAGGAAGCTTAACAGAGTTTCTGTCAAAATTTAAATATTATTTTGGGGAATGAGAACTAGTTTGCCTTTAAGTTGGTACCTGGTATTTAATTTCTTCCCTGCTGATCCTTTTTGATTTATTTTTTCCTAGTTGTAGTCTTGGTTTGGAATGGCAACTTCAGCCTGAACTTCAGCCATCCTTCTGTTGTGGCACAGAGCACCAGGAACATCATTCAGGGACAGGGAAGGACAAACCTGGGACTATCACTCACCTTTTATAATTATTATCAGTTTTATAATTACTACCAGCCCAGACTAACCCGTGAGATGTGTAACATAATTTAGAAGTAGGTAAAACTTTTTGTGAGAGAGGATACCTGAGAAAGGAAAGCAAGCCACTCTTTTACTGCAGATACACTTCCAACCAACAGGGGCTCATAATCTGAAGTTTTTTCTTAGCAGACTAAGAAAATAGTATCGATTCAAAGAGTATTTTGACAATACAGCATGATGTTTACTTTATGTAATGAAGAATAATATATATGTTTGCATCTCCCAGGATAACTTTTTAATATATATAATTATATTGTGTATATATGTATATATATGAACACAAACACAGAAGCAATTGACAACTGGAATTTGATAGATTTCTGAATACAGAAGAGTGCCAGGGCTATGTAACTTCTGGGAATAATAATACAGAGGAAAATCACTTCACCATTTGGTTCAGTGTCATGTTTTAGAAATCACTAAGAGTCATCTTTGGTGCCATGCAGTAAGGGGATATATCATGCTTTCCCCAGTCTGTCATGGTNTCATTTTTCATCTTACCCAGGGAGGAAAAGGACAAAGAGACATCGAGACATTAAACTGTGTAGCTAACCCATTCTGTCCTCCCTAAGCCATAGTAATGAATGTGATATATGCAGGCAGAGACAACTTACACTGACAAAACACGTATGTTTGTCAGGCAATACAGCTTTCCTTTTTGGTTATCCTAGTGTGAGGCAATATTTTGTTTAAACAGGAAAATGAATGTATTTTCTGGCTGTGAATTCTGTGTCAGGGCACCCATTTTCAATTAATTTCATCTCAGTTCCTGGGTGTTTTCTTCATAATTACATAGATAATGTGTCAGTTTTGCATTGGAGGTTAGTTAGATAATCTGAACTTGGAGTTCCTATAGAGATTAGTTATTTCAGTCCAGGTTAAGTATCTGGGTTTGTAGTTGATGAAGACAGTTTGCATACCTCACCTCTGTTCTGAACTGCAATAAGATTATATAAATACATAAATAGATTTTTGTATAGAGGAAAATATCCTGATTAATATGTATACAGAAAAAAAGCATCAGGGTGCTTTTTCTTTATTTTTTTCCTGGGTGGGTTTTTGGGGGTTTTTGTTTGTTTGTTTTAGTTTGGCAGCTTTTGTTTCATTAAGTGTAAATTATCTAAGAAAGTTCCCAAGTATATAGAGAGTATTTAGGGGGAAACATTGTTAGGCTTCCCAGAAACATTTCTAGAAGATGCAATCAAAAGCAAATTGTATATTGCAAACTCTAGAATTCCAGATCTCTTTTGAAATAAAAATGCTTATATTTCTGGAAGGCAACTAAATGCTGACTCCACCACTTCCCTGGGCAGCCTGTTCCAATCCCTGATCACTCTTTCAGTGAAGAAATTTTTTCTAATATCCAGCCTAAACCTTCCCTGGTGCAACTTGAGGCTGTTTCCTCTTGTCCTATTTGACTGTGCAGGCAAAGAAAACATACACAGAATGAAACTAAGTAGGAGTGTGTATCTTTACAAGCAAAGTTCATTTGGAGTAACTGCAACAATGGCTGAGCAGCTGTTTGGAGTGCAGGTGAAGGACACGTTTTCAGTGGTGTCACAGAAGGGATAACAAGAATTATCAGGGGCTGAGTATAGATTCAGGACCTCTGCTTCACTCTGTGTGAAGGTATCTGCTGCATTTTTTTGGAAGCCTGAGGCCTGACAGTTCTTAACCTGTTTCATATTGGTGCATGCCTATGACTAAGGGTCTCTCAGCCTAATACCATATTTTTACCTTTGTTCATCCAGTCATGATGATTTATTGCCCATTGGGACAAAAATCTCTTGCTACGAAGAAAGATGATGCCTTTTCTAGCGTTATTTTCTTCTGTTTATAAGTTATGAATGAGTAGTAGGGTCTTAAATGCTGATAGTTTTCCTCTGGCTCTCCAAACCAAGTGAGTCCCATGAAATCTAGAGCATATTTTGACACAAGTGAGGTATGATAAACATGGGCAGGGGGACAAGCAAGAGGCATCAGCCTTTGAGACCCATAGCTGGAGAGAGCTAAGCTAGAGGTAGTCCAG
The DNA here is from genome assembly GCA_013400615.1 of Syrrhaptes paradoxus. NCBI lineage: Eukaryota > Metazoa > Chordata > Aves > Pterocliformes > Pteroclidae > Syrrhaptes > Syrrhaptes paradoxus. Next base: position 21,328 of record VZTO01020226.1, read on the forward strand.
CTGTCTGTTTTTCACATCAATCACATAGTGAGGGATTTGCAATATTTTATTAAATTGTGTCCAGAAATGTGAAATTCATCCTCAAGATTAATTTGAGGATTAAACTTAAATTTAAACTTTTTGTAATGAAATATTTGAGTTTATGCAATTGCCCTGTAGTTTCTTCTTAAGAAGCATGATACAGTTTTTCAGTTATGTGAGAAAACAGCTAAAGAAACTAAATATTTGTGTTGTGGATTTTTTTAATTAAAAAAAAGAAAAGAAGAAATTTCTTAATAGATTCTATCAGTTTCTGATAGGTGGCCAGAGAAGGATGGGACTTTTTTTCATGAACAGGACTTTGGCCCTTTAAAATCAGTCTGAATACCTGCTCAGATGTGACTGAGTAACACCAATTAAATAACTGTTAGAAGTTAATGGTTAAACTCTCAGGATTTTGCCCCTTCTCAGCATCTCACCCATCCTGGTACAGATCAGGCTGCATGTGCAAGGCCTGTAAGAGCAGCTGACTGTTCTGCCCCACGTTCACAGTTTGAAGGCATCCGACAGAAGTGTACGTGGGCTGTCCCCAGTGAGTCTGACTATCTAAATCCTCTGGCCTGCAAGCTTGTTTGTGTAAGGGATTTCAGGCCACACTGGAGCAGGGCACTGGAGCACAGAAGAGCCTGTTCTCTCTTTGGTTCCCTCCGCTGACATTGAAGCTTTGTAGAGGACAGAAGTGTCTGATTTTGTTGGAGCTGGGATGAATGCTAGACAGGAGAACAAAGAAGAATGAATGAAGATGAGGAACCAAAGGTTTCTTATTTTGTGATTCAGTCATTCCAGTGGGACATACTATGTGATTTCAACTCCACATATTCTACATTGACGGAGAGAGGGTCAAGGTGTATGTGGGAAGGATGTATGTAACAAAACAGGATGTATGAATTCACATTACACAGATAAACTTAGGTCTGGTGTTTCACAGGCTTTATTTAGTTCACAATCTTACTAATGTATGTAATATACTTTTGTCATTATACTTTATTTGGGAATGTGTTGGTATATGAAATCATTTAAGGGTGGGTACATATGAAAAAAAGTAAAAATAGTAAAAAATTTCAAGTTCCTCCAGTAATTAGGACTAACCTGGTGTGGACAGCTCTATTTTGTTGATCAGATAATTTTGTTTTATCTTGAATAGAATAAATGAGATCTAGAGCAATCTCAGAATTGAGCAAATATTTCTTTGCATGTAGTATTTTCCAATGAAGGTAAACGCTAGAGAAAGCCTATTAACTCAGATCAGTTTTCCATGTAAAGTATTAACATTTGCAGTTTGTTTATGATTTCAGGGAGGGGTATAGGTTTTCTTTTATATTAGTATCATATGTGATAACAGAGAGTGGGTTTTGGTTTGTTGTTTTATCTGCTAGTAATATATCTCGTAAATCCCTAACTAGCAATGAGTTTTCTTAAGCATTCCTTAAAAGCATTTCTGTAGAAAACCTAATACTCATAAACAGCATTAAAATGGCTGATGAATTATGCAGCAAGGCTGTCTTGTTCTTTGACCAAGTGAGTCTTATGGCAATTGAGTTATTTTGGCAAGACGTAGGGAAAAAAAATGATTGTTAAAGTTTGCTTGTTTTTCAAATGTGTTTCTTTCCATGTTATTTCAGTCTTGAAAATCATGTTGGTTTTTCAGCAATAAGTTCTGAAATATTTAAGAATAATGAGTAAATGAAAGCACACCTTGACTTTGTGTCGAGACAAATTTTTTGAGGATTGATGGTGTGAATCAGATATAAATTATTATCCACTGCTGGTATTGCCTCTTATTTTGGTAATATTTTATTACAGAAACTAATAAAATGAGATCTTTTTGCATGTATTTCAACTTGAAAAGGATCACAAAATCGTTGAGAAAAAATGTTCCTGCTAACTTATCTGCAGCACTGCAGGTGTTTTGTGTTCAGAGAGCCCAGGACTGCATTCTCTGAGTGTTCACAATTCTACTAGTTTCAATGGGTTTGGCTTGCAATAAATGGAGGGTGGAACAATACTACAGTTTCTTTACTATTTACTATTTGTAGTTTAGCTGATGATTTTAGTTAATGTTGCCTTTGTTTTTCTGCGGTTTTGTTTATCTGTGCGATCTTGAAGTTGCTGTGTCTGGAGATTACTGGTGAGTCCTTGCATCTGATTTTGTTCTTAACTAATCTGTATTCCAGTGGAGACAGTTCAAATATTTGGTATTTTACCTTTTTATTGATACATAAGATTCTTACACCCCAGCAATGTCTCTTGTCAGAATTAGGGAATGCAATTTTGGTACCAATAATATCAGCTTGTAGTAAAAATCCATATTTAGATTCAATACTAAAACTGCATCTATTCTACACATGATGCAGCTGCTACCGTAAGGTATGTGCACATTTTAATAAGGGCTGAGATTGTCTCTGGAGGAGGAAGGACACTAAGTACTCAGTGAGGTATGTATGGTCTGTCTTTGCAGAGTTCGCTTTCAGGTAACTGGCTCTCACTAAACACTTGTAATTAGATGTGAAACCCTTGCTGTGTGTAGGTCACCTGGCTTACATTGACTGGGACCTGATGTTAGCACCTGATGACTGTTTGGTGGCCTGGATGAAATTCATGGCTGGTTTCAATTAGTCTCCTGCAGCAGAGGAATCCTCATCACAATTGGCACCTGTGATGGCAGGCTCAGGAGGGAGGACAGAGGTTTGCAGAGGCATGTAGTATGATCTGAGGAGCCATTCTGAGACAGAGTCCTTATGGGTCAGGGCCGATGCAAATGCATGGAAGCATTAGAAGTTGCACTGTACTGTCTATAGTTTTATAAGGATGAACAGGTATGTTAGTATCTGATGTAAATAATTTGGTGATTTTAATTTAGTTAATTTTATGTTTTAACTTTATGTCTGTAATAATGCACAAGACGTAGACAGGATGGTGCTTTTTATTTGATGTAGGTGCTTTGTAGGTACAGTAACATAACTTAAATAAAAAGTTGCCTTGGCTTTGTGTTGCTTTGAACAACCACTTCAAAAACACGGTAGTATTTATGCTGTCAGTCCCCTATCCCTTAATTTAAATACAGTATTTGCTAATTAATAAGGTTAGCTGTTTGATGAATGCTTTTCTGCCTTGTTTGAACGTGTGTTTTGGAGATCACTAGTCTACTGTCTCTCAAGCTTCTTACAGAAACATGTCTATGCTGTTAGTACCACTGAGAGGAAGGCACAAGGTTACCTGTGCTAGCTTTAACTTAGCTGTCTGGCCTAATAATGGTAACATTTCTGCTCTTTTTGTGCTCTTGGGATGTAGCTGTAGAGGCCTTGCACAGCAGAGAAGCTTGGTTTGGGGGGTAAAGCTAGAAAATGATAGGTTGGAGATTTAAGTTAGGACAAAATGCCTTTTCTGTGTGTATGAGCAATTAGATACCATACTGGGAAGCACTACAAGCTGTAAGATAAGAGTTTGCATGCTTTCATGCTGTTTTTGAGAGTGTATTTAGCACCTTATGTCAAGGCACTTGACATATGTGTTATCTGACCTCATCACTATTGTCTCTAACTTTGTTAGCGCTCTTGAGCAGCTGAATTTTATCTATCATTCAGGTTTACAAAAAGATCATATTCAAATAAAAACTGTTGTTCATAAGCCCATTTTAGTTCTTTTTTTTTGTGGTTTTTATTTTTGGTTTGTGATATTACTCTATGTCGTTTTAATGAAAAAAATTAAATATAAATGATGTTGTACTGTATTGACATATGACAAAGAAAGGTGAACTTGCCTGACAAAAGCTGTGAGATACATTCTTATGCTTCTGTGTGGCCAGAATTAAACCAAAATCTAACCTCTTCAGTTAGTGTCTTTCAGATTTATGATTTAGTCTCAGTCTTTGGAACTTCTTAAAAAATAGGATATCTGCTTCTCTTAGTGTGTCCAGTCTATTTCTGATACAAACTGTTGAGCATAACATTTTGTCACTTATATTGTGCACATGCAATGTGACATGTATGTTTTGAGCTATCTTTCTTGGAAATGTTCGTATTTCAAAGGGTGTGAAGGAGGTAAAGGTCCTATCTAAAATAAAAGGTTGTTTGATGTATCAGTAGAGCACAGGGAAGTCTGGTTCTAGATGCATGAGATAGAATATCAAGAGAGTCTTAGAGAAAGTAAGGAATGTCTGATAATCAGAAAGCAGAAGGAGTGGTAGTAGCACCACACACACACACAAAAAATAAGAGTGGATTCTGTGTTACCAGTGTGGATTTCATTGAATAAAAGAAGTAGGAGAGGTGAAGGATGGCCACCATAACAAGAGAGAGTTGATTAGTGTTGATGAAAGCAAACAATTTCTAGAGAATATTGTAGAAGACTTTGCAGACTCTAGTTATTAGCTGAGGAAAAGGAGGACTCAGATGTTGAATGTGACACCTTCTCAGTTGAAGATAGAAAAATACCAATTAGAGATCAGAAAGAGGAGGGAGCTGATGCTGTACTTGCGAACAGTCCTGATAGAGGTGACACTAATGAAGCAATTGGAAAGGCAGTATGGAGAGGACAGGGTCCCTGAAGGATGCAAGGGAAAAAATGGTTAAAAAAAAGCAACTACTTCTTTCAAAACCAGCACATAGAATGAACTGGGCAAAAAAGAAGAGGCACAACATTGACCTCTGTATGTATCAGTTCCATAGGCAAAGCTACCTTTTTTGCCAAAGCATGTAATACTTCAAGGGTGATACGGAGTCAAAATTCTCAAATTAAAAAACAAACCAATTCTTCTCCCCATATATTCTGGCATAGGAGGGAGGTTGGGTCATGACATCTGGTGGCTTTCTGTTGGAATGGTCTTTTGGAGAGTGTATAGCTGGCTCCTTTGGAAAGAATTAGTAGTGCTTCAGTATAAACTGAAGCTCAAAGCTATGAGTGCTTCCATTTTAATTCTCCTGAACTGCATCTTTATCTCTGGATAGAGATGGGTATTTATCTAGAACCCTTTGGGCTTGGCCATAAGAATTTTAGATGTTTTAGTTGAAAGTCAGATTGAGAGCCACAAGAAAGAATTAGAGATGAAGGCCTAGATTTTGAAGAGTCATTGAGTTAGATTTAAAACTGACTTAGTCCATCTTACAAGGTAGAGTCAAAATGATGAGGAATATTTTGACGTTTACTGGTAGATGATGATAAATGAAGTCCTCAAGGGAGCTGTGGAGTTACTGGTTCATTGCACTGGCAGGATCACATGATTGTGGGGAGTGGGCAGGCTGTAAACTGTACGCAAAGGACGGGACAAGTGGAGACTCAGAGATTCATCTACAGTTAATGGAGGATTTGTTGGTTTGATACATGACCATGTTAATATTTAGCTGTTATACACTGAAATGAGCTGCTGCATTGTGGACTAAGTCTGGTGGATTTAGATTCAGGCAGAATATATGAGAGATATCCAGCTGTAGACAAAATAATAAAAGGAGCAATGGTTTTATTGTAGAAGGAAATGGCACTGTGATGGCTAGTTAATTTAATTCCTACAGAGAAAAGTTACAACCTTTACATAACAGTATAATTAATCTATCATTTATTCTCCTGAGATTTGACGTTGTTTTAAGGGTTTTTTTTGTTAAGATATTAATAATCTTTCACAAAACCTAGAACTTCAGCAAGGTGTGTTTATGCTGCCATACTATATGTCCTTATAATTGCATTGGTGGTGTTTGGTGGGTGTGGTTTTTTAACTTTTATTACTATCACATGAAAACAAGCTCTAAATTAATGTGTTTCTGCAGCTTATTTTGCACTCCAGTGTAAATTCATTCCTTGTAGTTTCATAGCAGCAGCAAAGCATGAGACGTGGTGGTGCAAATCAAAAAAATGGAGCAAACTTTTTGATTTATGTGAAAATTTTAGTTTAAAAGAGTACATTTGATGTGAATAAAATAGCAATTGTAGTACTGCAAGTGACTTGTGTCTATATAAAATAAGAAAACAGTATTTTGTACAAAACCAAATTTGGGTGAAGTACATACAGTATATTCAAATGCTCTCTCTTTCTCCTATCTGGTACTTAACAAACAGCCCACAGTGGCAGCAGGCAAAGGTAGGCTTCATAATTGTAGAGAAAACTATAGACTTCTTTTTTTTTTCTGAGTAGCTTGTAGCCCTCTCATCCTACATACTGAAGCTTTAAGCTACTTTAACAAGTTGCAAACAATTTTCTGTTATTAATATTCATTAATTTTGTATGTTACTTTTTTCTTTAAAATTATGAGTTTTTAAATCTGAGTTAATTTTCTAAGGATCATATTGTTATGTCTTTTCATTTGGAATTTTGTAAAGAATATTACAGGGCAACACTAAACATGACACAATGATGTCTTCTTGCTAACATTATGATATTAAGAATAACCACAATGCCACAATGGTAATTATTATAGCTGGACACTTCTGTCAAAGCAGTTCTTCACTGAAGGAGGCTTCTGCCAGTGTAGGAATCTCTGCACATGTCTGTTTGAAAAAGGTTTGTGGTGTTGTGACAGTAGTCCATGGTGGCTGAAAGCACCTGTGTTTCTGCAAATGAAATGTTGAAGTGTCTGTACTACCCGTGTCCTGGGTTGAGGTGGGAGTGGGATTGACAAAAGATTTTGTTGCCCTGATTTCTATTTCACCTTCTTGGTTCTGTCTGTCTATTTCCCTGCTTCTTGAGTCAGTACTCTGAAGGCAACAGTTTAGATAAAGCTTCTCTCTTTTCCCCTAAAAGTGTAATTGCACATCATTTTAGGCTTTCCTAAATCAGGGCTGCTGCACTCATTGCTGCCTGCTCTGCATAGCTCAGTCCTTCCTTTGTTCTGGCAATGTTGCATGTGCCATTGGGTGAGGAGTGCTTTCTGAAAGCTTTTCCCACTTCAGTTATCAGCCATACTGTCTTTCCAGTTGTCTGGCAGCTGAGTCATTCGTGCCAATGCTAGCATAAAAAGTGGATGGGAACACGTAGAGGGAAGGGAGCAAGGTCGATGGTGATCCCAAAGTAACAGAAGGTGCTTTGGAACCATCCTGTGCCTTCAGTGCACTGCTGTGGTTAGGCGCAGGCGTGTTTTTGAGACACAAGTCTCCTGATAAAATACTTTTTTCTACCCTTTATTTACTCTGCAAACTGCGTAGCAGATTCAGTTCCACCATCAAAAGCCGGGGACAGCCCGTTGTGTCGGAGTGGCTGGCTTGAGCGCAGGTTGATATGAGCTGCGTCTCCACTAGATGGAGTTCCCGGTACGGCTCTGCACGGAGCGCCGGAGCGGAGAGCCCCGAGGGGAGCGGGGCGCGGGTGTCAGGGGGGAAAGAGGGCTCCTCGGCTTGGGTGATAACCTGGCTTTCTACAGGGAGAAATCACGAGTAAATCAGTACTGACACAGTGCTGTAAACTCGCACAGAATTGAATCAGGATCAGGTTGTTAGGCCTGTCCTCTTGCCATCCTTTCCCCTCACCCCCCCCNCCTTCTTGCTTTCTACAAAATACCTACATACTGTAGGCCAGGAAAATGAGATGTGTCAAGGAATGTACATCATCTGTTTGGAAGTGTCTCTAACTCCTTAAGGGCTGAACATATTCATTTATTTGTTTGTTTGTTTGTTTATTTATTTTGTTACCTTCCCCACTCTCCCACCCCAAGCACGTTGCTGGCAATAAGGGCTCTTGGCTTCTCATGGTGTGAAAAATCTAGATAGTTAATGTTGAATGCTTATGAAATATGTATTAAGTGGTGCTAAAGAGCTTAACAGTACTACAGAGTCTTTGTAGACATTAGGTATGAAATACTGGAGAAGTCAATGGACATAACACAGTGCTTAACAGAAACAGAAAATTAGTGATTCGTATTTGCCTGAGGTAAGCATGAGCCTCTGTAATGTCTTGATCTTTGTGCAAAGACCTAGTAAGAAGAGCAATCTTAACAGAAACCTTAAATTAGAAACAGAGATTTTCATGACAAGCAAATATCACTGGAAGGATGAGATGTTGCCCATACATTGAAAAGAAGAGAGATAAAGCCTTTTATTTAGTCTTCTTGACAAATAAATTGTTTAAAAGCATCAATGATATTTCCCTAGTTTATTTTAAAAAGCCATAACACACGTATATTAGGAAATAGAATACTATGTGGAATAAAGGCCAGTGTATTAATGATTGCTAGTAATCTGTCAAAAGAAGTTAATGAAGCATTCTATTTTTAAGTTCACTGTATGCTCCTTTTCCTGGTTTGAAGTCCAGAGATCTATTTTTCTATGTGGTGGTAGGAGTGTTTTGAGAAAGGACTGCACTATTAGCTTCTATACCACTTGCCTGAATTGTTTTTATACTACATCAACCATTTTTAAAGCTTGAGAGGAAAATATATTCTTCACATGGATAATGTAATATGCAGATGTGTTTGGTTTTTTTTTAATGCTTGATGTCTGGAGGCATACAATCTTTATAATGCTGTATGCTTTCTATATGTGCAAATTTGTTAGTAGAAGGTACTACTGAGATAAGCTTGAAGTGTAAGATGGTGTGTGGTTTTGCAGGTGATCTCTTTCAGATCTTTTTTTACTTGATAGGAAAGGTTTGACTGATGAGGCAATCTTCTATGATAATTCTAGAGGTTAACTTTTAGGTTGAACGTTCACATTTACAAATGTGAAATTTGAACTTAAGTTTTGAGAAGTAGAAGTTGACTACCAGATCACATCAAATTGAGTGGGTGATATTAAATGGAACATGTTGTACTAGATAAACAAATGATTGTAATAAAAACTGGTTTTGTATGTGTACCTCAGCTGTGTGAAAAATGCTGTTAGTTCTTTTTTGCTTTGTTTTAGAGGTTCTTTGCTTTCATGTTTGGAAATTATTTGGATATTTGAGGGTGATCGACACTTTGCTGTTAGTATTTTTTAAATGGCAGTCTCACTGTATGTGGGGTGAGGATGCATATCTGCCAGTTCTCTGCCTGTGCTGTATGCTGGAACACTGACAATCCAACAGGTTGGAAAAGGGAGTGTTGCCTCTCATGGTGGTGGTGTGGGCATTGCACCTCAGATGACTGTTATCACTGGAGAAGAACTTTTTATTTGTACATTTCTAATTGAAGTTCCACAGAGGCTGATTTGGGTTGTTTAGATGGGTAGCCTCCTTTTGTTTTGGAAAAGGTGTGCAGTTGTTGTTAATTGATACATAATGGATAATATCAGCAATGGAGTGTGGGATAACCAAGTTCAGTTACTGACCCAGCAGAGCAGCACTGAGGCCACTGGAAGATGTCATATGCTGTAGGTAAAGTGGGCTTTGCAGTTGTGCACGTTGATTTCTGTAGAATAAGGGAAAAATCAAGTTATTAATGATTTGCAGATGAGATACTGATGGGGCATATGCTGTTGTGTGAAATTGCCAAGGAGTTAGAGCGATACTCACTGTTCATGAGGATAGAAGGTCAGATTGTGTACAGTCATTCATGTACCTTTGGCAAATCTATGGGGGTACTTACTGTATATATAGGCATAACTTGGAATGTGGTTGTGATTGATGGGTTGGGTTTGTTAGAAGAGTGTGTATAAACAAGGAAATGGCTTTAAAGAAGAGACATTGATTTTATTTTTATAAAAATAAAACACATTTTGTTCCTTTTTTTCTTTTTAGACATAATGACAAGTTATCCTTGGAAGGTATGAAAATTGGTAATGACTTTCCCCTGCATCTCCTGAAGTAGCATATATCAGGCTAAAGAATTCTATTTCTTTTTTAGATCTCTCACACTACTGAATTATGTATGTCTATCTATTGTTTCTCTGTGTATAGATGATTTGGATATTTAAAACATTTATGTTCTTGCTTTAATAATATGAATATACAAATGTAAGGTGTTCATAGTATTTGTGGATCATATTTTTCTTACTTTGAAAAGTGTGAAAAAGATAAAAGACCAATGAGAAATTTACTATTAATATTAGCTACATTTACACTACTAAATTCTCTTGAAGTAATTGTTGAACATGCTGCTTTTAGGAGTTTAATCTGGTTTATGGATGTCCTTTTAGCTATAAAATAGTTCAACAGACAGAAGAAACTTTTCTTAACCATCACCATGTTCCAGAACTTCACTTTGGGAAATTGGATAGACTTACATAGTTCTGAACTGTTTGGCTAGGAAGCATGCTGCCTTTGATTTTGACATAATGTGGAACAAGTTGGTTATTTGCCTCCTTACATAATGTATTTGTTTTTCATTAAACATTCTGATAAGGTCTTATTAAAGTACCATGTATTATTTATGGTATTTCATATGAAAATGAGGTGAAGGAAAAATTTTATCAGCTTAGGGCATTTGCAGAATAACAGCCTTTCTCTGCTAGGGAAAAAAAAAAAGAATGAAGAAAAGCATGACATACTCCTGTCAGAACAGGAGACTGCTTAAGGCAGAGAGAAAGAATGAAAAAAGAAGAAAGGGCGTAGAGAGAGTTCATTTCTCCTCACTCTCTCTTGCTCTGTGGTGTGTGGGGTTTTTTTTGCTGGTGGTTAGATTTTTGGTATTTTTGTTTGGGTGGTGTGTGGGGGGTCTTGGTGGGTTTTTTTGTTTTGTTTTGGGGTTTTTTTTTGGTGATAATCTGTGCTGTTCTGTATCCAGGCTGTTCTAGTAGAGCAGTCCATGATAAACTGCAAAAGCATGGATGTTTCCTAAGCCCAAGCCAATTAAGTTTGTGCATGCTTGTTTTGGTGTTGATTGCGGAGTTCTAAATGCATTGGTTTTGTTTCATTGACTGCTTTTGAGAAAGAAAGTGATGTAATTGAGTCTGCTGGAAAATTTTTGCTTTTGCATGAAGAAGACTTAGCGGATCTAAATCAGTCTCTGAAGCTTGTGTGGGTGCAGGTATGTGTACGCACATGTAGAATGAAAAATAATATTTTTTTTAATACAGTGCCTCAGTTTCAGTAACATGTTTTGTATCTGCTTCCAGTTAAGTGGGGACTATTGTTAGTTTTTAAGGGTAGAACTTAATATTAAACCAGTTACACTGTTGATGACATAGACTTCTCTTGTATGTGGGTTATTTATTTATTGTTGTTTATGTTAAACTCTTGATCTAAGATGTGTTTTTGTGGGAGTTAGATATCCTGTAAAATAGGCATTTTTAAAATCTTCTACAGAGTCTTTTTAAAGATTCCCCCTCCCCAAAAAAAAAAACTTCAGGTGTTGCTTTGAGGTTTGACCTTCTTTTCTGAAGAATTAATATTTAATTCATTTGTCAGATTCTAATTAAAAGTAGTAGTATCTTCTGTTATACTTGAGTTGTATCAAAGGAAAAAAAAAGAGACCTGTAATACAGGACCTCAAGGACAAGCTGTAATATAAATTATTTGATTTGCAGGTCACATCCTACTTTATTACATAAAGACTAACTAGATCTACTAATGAATAATTATTACTCCATAAAATAAAGGGGGGAAAAAGAAAAAGCCTGCAAGAGTGGAATACTAATTTGAGGTATCACTCTCGAAGTAAAAAGTAAACATTAAATTCTGAAAATTGCAAAAGTAATTTTTCTATGTAACCTGATAAGGCAGTCCTTTATAATAGATTGACTAGCTGTCAAATAAATTTGTAATTTTAGATGAGATGGGGTTTAGACCAATTTTAAGATACAGTCTTTCTCCAAGCCTGCTCCCCTCCCCCAGCAAAGTACGCACAGTGTGCCATAGAATTTTGTTTCATTCCTAGTGTTTCTGCTGCAGTGGTTACACAGATATTTCAGTTTCACTGTAATGCTTTTATAGGCTTCTCTGGAAAACTGGATGGTGAAAGAAGAATAGGTATAAAATTTACTTGTATTTTTAAAAAGCTCATTTACTGATAGCACTGTGTATTTGCTGGAATCCTCTTGACTAGCCAAGATTCTTTCCCTTCCCCACTTTGTGCTTCATACTTTTGTCCTTAGAAGGGGAAAGCCCTTTTTATGTCAGGTGGGAGTCCTGGAAGGAAAAAAAAAAGAAGTGTGTGAATGTGTATGCGTGCGTGCAGAATCATAACAGGCATTCAGTCCCAGCTGGGCAATGACACTAATTGCCCAGATCTCATGGATGCCTGTGATGCAGCACGCTCACTTTCTCTCCTTCCCTATCCTCTCCAGGGATTTTTAAAATGCAGTATTTGAATTTTGGTGAGTGGTAAAGACCCTGCCCTAGGACCCATTTGACAAATGAGAAGCTGTGCAGCATCAGCACCAGCCGACTGAGCCTCACTGAGTCAATCTCTCTCTCTACTAGTCAGCAGCTACTGTTGTGAGACAAGCTTCAGCTCTCTCTGTCATTGAGGAAGTTGCATTTGCTCATCAATAGGCTGCAGGCTCTGTCTTCTTTTTTTCCTCTCTGTTAAAAATTCGTAGTTTCAATCTACCAAGTTGCCTTAGCTGACAGATGAATGTAGGGATCTAGCACTGGGGGGGGAAAAAAAGGCGTTCAAGAAATACTGTTTCTTACTGAAATAATCGAAAGGAGAAAATCCTAGTGACAAGATAGGGCAAACGTGCTTGCATGCAAGCCCCCTCACTTGTTCTACGTAGACTTCAGAACAACACCATGCAGCATCCCCTTACGGGTGCAACCTGCGTGGCACTGCCGAATGTGGGCATGTGTCCCCAGCTCTCCTGTGCCTTGACTTTTATGTACTTACAGCAGGTAAGTTTGCTTAACTTTTTCTTTTCCTATAGTGTCTGCTTTGTCGGCATCGTTTGGGGGATTTGTAATCTTGGAGATATTTTTTTGTGTGAATAGACTGTATAAATGTCTTCCTCAGTATGGAGTGAGTGTTGTGCCTGCACTTAAGAATGGTGAGAGTGAGCAGAAAATATGTTTTAACAGAGCATCAAGCCTTTTTTTTTTTTTTGTGCAATGTCTTTATTGATGCTGTTCATAGATATTTAACACGGTACTTTGACTGCATTTCTCGTGGATACTGTAGCAGAGTTTCAGCCATAAAGGACTGTTCTTTATTCACTTGCAGGCATAAATTATACTTCTAATGTAAATGTGCCCAATGGCAATTTTGTTTAAGCCTTCTTTGAAGCCAGGAATTTTAAGTCTGTGTTGAAACATGCTGCTGATTAAAATCAAGCTGATTTTTAGTTCACCAAAAAAAAGAGAAAAAGATTAAAAAACAGATTTGTAAAGCTGTATCTGTACAGAATTAATACTTCTATCACTGAAGTATATTGGAATGGGTTTAAAATAAATGTTCTGAAATCAGGAAAACAATACCAATTTATAGTCCATTTTTATGTTTATTCATTTAATACAATTTTTGCTACTAGGGTCTAGTATTTCTACCCCTCTCCCTCCCCAAATTATTTACTAGTTGATACTCTCTCTCTGTTATAACATGAAATAAATAACTGGATAATAAAACATCATTTTTTAAACTAGTATTTTGGAATCATCATTGTATTCTATTTGTCTCTTTTACAACTGAGTCTGCCGTTGTAGAGAGTCATCTAGTAAGTATGTAGAGCTAAGACAGAAATATGTTATCATGCAGAAATGATTAATCCTGTTTATTCTGTTACTTTCTGTTGAAACTTCAGGGAAGAAAATTCTTGTGCCTGCTGTAACAAATAGGGGCATTTCTTCCAACTTCCACTACAATAGTTTATAGGCATATTGACTTCCAGGAAACAGTCTCTTAACTTTATTTCTGTTTTTACAAATATCTGCAAGATGTTTTACAGTATTTCTTTTTGTTCTTAAAGATTAAATAAAAAAGATTTAGAGCATATTTTTCTTTTTGAATATTTATTTTATATTACTGCTGAAAGAACAGAACTCAAGTATTTACAGGACATAAACCCTTCTATAGCTTTTTTTCTCTTCAATAGTGTAGTATAAACCATTTCTGATTTACAGCTGAGGAGAGCATAATTAAAGATTCTTGTATACGCCCTAGATTATACAGGTACGTGGGAGGGATTAATATGTCTTCAATTAAAATTTGCATCAGATAAATATAATGTTTTTAATATTTAAATAAATTGCGTGTCATAATTAATATATATGTACTTAGTAGTTCTGTATTCTGGATATGTTTTGGAAATGACATTTATAGAGCAGCTTTAATGTTCCAGTGTGACTTGTGCACTTACTGGTTGTATACAAAATGTACTCCTGTATTTTGTTGGATTTGTTCCTTTGAGTTTGCCAAACAACAATTTCTATGTTGAAGATCCAGCTTTTGAAAGGAAAAATGTGAATTAAGGTGAGAGGTCAACATGGCCACACGAGGAGCTGATAAAGGATAGCATAAAGATGAGGTTAGGTGCTATAATAACCTTCCTGTGCGAGCTATTGCAGTATCATTATGCAAACACATCTATAGTATGGCATTGCTTTAAGCTTTAAGAAACTGTGCAACCATAATGATTACTTTAAAATAGTGAATTCAATTCCATCTATTCCATTTGAGAGAAAGATGAGAAGTGATTGCTAATGCACTTTACAAAGTGCTATATCTAGTGGATAATTTTTAACTCTTTAAGTGGATTAACTGCCACACTGAAAGTATTTTTTTTAACTGTTCTCTTTTTCATCTCGGTAATCCTATTGTCAGTTTAGAATCATTCTGCCTCTACTAATCACAATTATATGTAAGTTTAAAAGTCATCCAAATTCCTGATGATAATTGTGGCAAGTTCAAAATTCTGTGCTTGTTGCTTCTTTTGATTGCTGGTTGGCATTTTGGTTATTCTAGATTCCTAGAGAGTCAGATAATTATTGTCTTATTTCAGATATGATTTATTCTTTTATGTATTTAGTTAAGCATTTCTTTAGAAACAGTTACTTTATCTCAAAATTTTTCAGGAAGGAAGATAGTACTGTGTTGACGTTACCTATGAAGCTAACATATCATGGTTCTGGTTTTAAATAGGAAAGGATAAGAAGTGGTTTATATTTTTAAAAAACATTAATAAACTTTTACAGTCTACTTAGGATTTTTTTTTCTTTTTTTCCCATATCTGGTAATTTCTAGCAAACCTACGGAAATACCTGTTTTGTACGTTTAGTGCAAATATCCCTATTTCACTGCAACTGTAAATATTTTTCTCACTCTAGAAGGTTGTCTATTGATCTTAAATACTGGTAACCTAAAAGCTTTATCTGGCAACTTAATAACTAGTGATTCCCCCCTGCCTGTGGACCTTGGGATCAGCAGTATATAGACATTATGTGAGCCTATCAAGTGTTTTTTTTCCTTTAAAAATCGCACTTCATTTATGTCTGCTTACTTGCACCTCAATTAAAATGAATTCAGACATTTGTATTACAGCTGAGCTCTCTCAGGTGTTAAACTTTACTATATAGAATCTATGAAAAAGTTTATTCTCTGTTTTTGTGTGTATCTGTTAAATCCGCTAGTATAAAACATTGAAGTTTTATAATTAGATATATGTTGTTCCTGAAAGACTATAAAAGGCACTACGTTCTTCTCAGGATGGGCAAACCGGTCTTCCTGACAATAAATATTTATGTAGCCATGAGGATGGTGGTTTTCTGTGGAGCTGTACTAATGATTTGGGAAAATTTGTGTTTTCGTAGTCATTTAAAATTGGCCACTATTTATTTGCTAAACTAACACTGCTTAGTCAGTTTGTTTAGTATAAATGGATAAATTGTTTTCCACAGTGAACCAACAGAAGTGCTCTACTACTTTGTCCAATGTTAGAAACTTAAACATTTCCTCTGATATCTTCCAGATTATGCATGTATCTATTGTTTTAAGAGTTAACTGAGGAACTAATTTTTTTTAAAACAGTTTGTGCATAAAGGATGCTTTACCTAAAAACATTTAAAGCTTAAGCGTTGAAAATAAAGTTGAAGATAAGGCCTAGTTCACATTATAGATTAATTGTCAGTAGGATATTCACTTGAAAAAGACAGCACTAACTGAAGGATGCTTCTGAGTTAGTTAAGCTATTTGAAATGGTCTGAAATTATTTGGATGTTTTTACTAGGATGCTTCTAAGGTTAGGAATCCAGAAAGAGTTTTCAAACAAAAACTAAAATCAAAATGACTGTCAGGGGCAGCAACAAACAGAAGGGAGGATATGTGGTTTTGATTTGGAAGTTTTTATTACGTCATTATAAGGATAGGGACAATTGGGAAAAGTGTTTGGATTTGAATTTGACCTAGCGTCAATATTTAAAGATACCAGAAAAGGGAACGCAGATTCATAGTGCACCCTATCGTTTGGTGATATTTTATGGTGTTAGAAATAGCTGAAAATATTTGTTTTCTCCTCCTTAGTACAACACATCAGTGCAAGAAATTATTTCTGACCACAAGGTTGCATCAAATGCTAGTGAAATAATATTTGCAGCAAAATTTTGACTGCCCATACATTGGGATTTAGCGTATATTAATGGAGGCTTAGTTCTGTTAACTGGTATTTCCCTCTGATATGTGTTTACCTGACATAGGGTTATTTAGTTGGTATTTTCTGAGTAAAGTAACAAAGTCAACTGTTTTTTTAAAACATCACATAATATTCCATGTCATAGTGTACAGTGGTGCTGTCATTATTTTAAAATTGGTAATTTTTTTTTCTGTTTAATGATGATAGATGTGCTTTGTTTTAAATAGTGAAGTGGTTTGTACAAAGGGTAATTCCTCTTAAATGGAGCAATTGCTCATAGTGGACATTCACAGATCGAAAACAATTGAACTGAAACTTCAATATCAACCTTTTCTGTCTTTAACAAGAAAGTAGTTCACGGTACAGCTCTCATATCAATGATGAAAAGAATCCACCATGAAAACAAACAAAAACCAACAAACCCTCCATCTCTACCCCAGCTATTCCATTAGTGCTTACACGGTAAATTAGTGTAATTTTATTTGGGCCTTAAGCATTATGACTATGGAGAAAAGCTGAATTCCCCACTCAGTTACTTATGTTATGCTTCTGGATCTGATGATTTATAGGAGTCTGAAAGACTTTTTATCACATTCTTTCTTCATAGCTTAATTCAACGTTGATTTATTTGGTAGCATTTTCAATTGATGTAGTCAATAGTGTCAATAATGGAATGAGGATTAGAGCAGATTATCTTTGTGCTAAAATTGTGTAAAGAATTAAAATGGATGAACAATTCCTGGATACAGTTTACCTTTTTTTATAGAGCACAAGTACATCAATTGCTGAATGCCACCATTGCAGTTACAGTTCTAAGTATATCTTTTGCAGTTTATACTTTAATGAGTCTTTGAAGGATCAAGTATGGTAGTTGAATTCAATAACTGATGTTTTATGATGACATTGTTCAAACCTATCATGAGAACACTACCTTTCTTTACCTAGTCCATTTGTAGTACTTTGTGGCTCTCCTGTAAAATCAGTTAATCTGACTTAAGCTCATGAAAAGTTTAAACATCTGTTAGCTTACAAATTGGAGTCTTTGCACAGTTTTCTTCCTCAGTCTGGTATTTCATGGCAATTTTCATGTGAGAACATAAAACTTCTGCTTATGACTGCATGAGAGAAAAGAAGTCCACGTTACTAATGCTCACTCACCATCTGTTTTTCTTACAGTTGGGCCTTGAATAATTGTCCAGTAGCTGATGGACTGAGGGTAGGCAATCTTTTCAGGGTTTTCAGATTCATTTAACCAGCTGCACTGACCCAAGAGAAACATAGTGCTTGTTTATTCATATGTGTGGGGTAAAAAACTGTAATTTGTCAGATAAATTAAAACAAAAAAAGGAATTACTGTGCTACAAACAGTATCATGTGGATGGATTTGCACCTGAGGGGGCAGTGTGACTCTCTTAGGGAATTTTAGTGTATGAATGAAGCAGACCCAAAAGATGGGAGTGAATTGTTGCATCCCAAAGTACAGTTAATGGAGAAGTAAGGAATGATGTCTTGTGCTGTTCGTCTTAATTAGGGTAAATGAGATCATTTGGTATTCACCAATAAATGTCAAAGCTGGTATTTGAGACTCCACCTCTGATTCAAGACAAATTTAAATGTTTACATCTCTTTTGTCTCACAAGAGCTGTTTTGTTGTTTTCCAGAGACTAATGAGAAGTGGCTTAGAGCTCAAGTGCTACAGTTCTCACTCTGAATGAGAGCTAGTTTGGGGCATTTAACTACAGCCTTGTCAAATAAGGTCAGTCTCCTCTGACAATAGCAGAGGAGGTGCATTAGTTAAGTACTCCCCTCTTTAAATAATAAAAAGGGGGGAGGGGGGGAGAAACAGAAAACACCAACTCCCCCATCCCCAACCAACCAACCAGAATCAGTTAAGAAGGTTCCTTGCTGCTCTGGAATCAAAGAACAGGAGCAGTTGCAAAGGAGCTTTCATGTGGCAGAAGCAGGTGAATATTTTTGGCTTAGGATCGTTGTTTTTGTAATTAACCCTCTGAACATTTTAAAACACTTCAGCTGAAAAGTGATGGCTGAATTTTCTGTTGTGAGCTATTCATAAGTTGTCACTCTTCATTGATATTTGCTAAATATGTATATGGATGGTTATTTTCTGAAAAAAAATATCTGGTGTGGTATTTCCAGGTATTGCCAGAGGAGGTG